>JAGFPH010017550.1:3602-17510 GCA_018207615.1 Philaenus spumarius | reverse complement strand
GCGATAACAAATATCCAGTGACCGTTATATGCCGTCATTAAACTTAGGCGTTCGCGCAATACGATTATAGTCCGAGAATCTATATTTATCCCAACCTAATCTTTTAACCTTACTTTTACTAGTTCTTTTTAAGGGGGCGCTACGCTGTCCGCCATATTGATTCTGATTCTCATAAGAGCAATGCTACAGAATAAGTCATTTTTTCCGTTAATTCGTTGAATAAATTTACGTACGGTCATATGCGAATGTTGATTGCCGAATACATTTTCAAAACCCGTGTTATTGTTTTCATAAACGTATGATATAAATAGTAAAAAATAGTAAAATTTATTAATTTTTTACTCAGTTGCAAAAACAGATATTGTAAAAAACCTTAGCAATCAACACCCACAATCTATTTTACTTTAAGAAAAAAAATACAGATTTCGTTTTTTGACAAAAACAACACAAAAATTTGCTTAATAGTGAAGGTATGTTTTGGTTATTTAACATTGAAATTGGTACCCAACTTCGCCGTTTTGAATGTAGAGAGCCAAGCCTTAAGGATCCTCTATTGGTCAGATTACGCGGTCCGTGAGACACCGAAGATTATATCGGTAATTTTTAATGCTATACTGTCATGCAATTCGGCATGGACGTAGGACTTGCGTAAAAAGTGAAATACATCTTTTGATATTATAAACATTGTTTTCAAAAATCTATCACGAACCCGACCAGTTCCTTAACGCGGGTTGCGGTAATAATTAACAAATAGAAAATGTAACGCGTAACGAAAAAAGTTTTATTAATTATTGGTTGTTACGGCAATGACAAATATAAAATACGAGTAAGGGTAAAGCGTTACCAAACTGGTTGCTATGGCAATGAATGTAAATACATTCAAGAAACATGTGTTTTGGTTCATCGATTTAAATTAAGAGACGATCGGTTCCGTCCGGCGTAGTTCAGATATTATCGTCAAGCGCTGAAATACAACCAATAAACATAACATGTTCGTCCATCAGTCTAGGCCTAATCTAAAACTACTGATGAACGGACATTTTATGTTTATTGAATGTATTTACAATGAATGTACATTTTACTGTGTTTACCATCTTAAGCTAGCCATACACGGTCCGATTTGTAGGACGACCGAGTTGGACTGCAAGTTGGATGCGTTTCACCACTCACGATCCAACTTACCATCCAACTTACGATCCAACTAACGTTTCCATTAATAATAATTCCATTAACAGCTGATTTTAAACTTTGAATCCATTATTTACTTTTCTAAATTTTAGGTTAGGATTTTATTAAAATGTAGACCTGAGCATTGCTGATTCTTTTAACCTTTATTATTTATAACTGATGTTATAATATAAAATAATTTCATTTTGGACATTTACGATCTTAGTTTTGAGGTTATTATTAATCCTACATCTTTATTATAAAGAACATATAACATAATTAGGTGTATAGAAAGTTCCAACAGGGTTGGCGTGCGGAGCACGCTGGGGCATTTCTAGTAATAAATAAAAAATATACACATTGATTTACATTATTAAAAACGTTCTCAAATTTTCAACTCCACGACAAGAAATCATTCCAATTCAGTCGTCTTTCCTTGTAGGCCTACATAGTGGTAGTTGTATAAAAAAGTACAGCAATTACTATATGCAAATAATTAGACTAAACAATTCCCTATATTTTGTCAGTATACTTACAATCACTTATTTTTTTAAAATATAGTAGACAACTGCTTATATTTTTTTCAGTATAGAAAACAATAACTAGCCTATATATTTTCAGTATAGTAGACAATCGCCTACATTTTTCAATATACTACCGTAGTAGACAATCCCCAATATTTTTTCAGTTTACTAAATAATCACCTTTATTTTTTCATTATACTTATAATCTACTATGTTTTGTCAGTATACTTTCAATCGCCTACATTTTTCAGTATATTAAACAATCACCTATATTTTTAAATATAGTAGACAACAGAACTGCCTAATTTTTTTTTAGTATATAGTAAACATTCACCTATGTTTTTCAATAGGTTAAGAAATTATTTTTGAACTATTGTGACGCGAAGATGCTCAAAAACATGTCAGTTTGCATAAATTGCATCACTTGTGTTCACAAACAAATATTCTCCCGGTACAATTCAATAAATTCCAAAAACCCTTTATTTTCCATTATTAAAGAAGTAAAAATGTACAAAGTATATGGGAAAAGGGAAGATCAAACATCAACAAGGAGAAAGTTTAAAATGACAATCGGACGATCACCCCATTCACAGTCCGACTCCGTCGGAAGTTGGAAGTCGGATCATCTTGTAGTCTGGTCTGGGACTCCGATTTGTACGATTATCCAACTCGTCGTCCATCAAGCCCATTCACGCTCCTACATCGGATCCTACATCGGACATCGGACATTGAATCTGACTACAAATCGGACCGTGTATGGCCAGCTTTAGCTTTAATGTTACATTTTAATTCTACACTTGTATTATAATAACATAAAACGTATAGGAACAGAAAATATTTGTATAAAAAACAAACTAACAATAAACGGCAATTGAAAGATTAAAATTATGTGTGTATGTTGCCGTTAAGGCTGGCAAAAGAATTTAAGAAACGGCGTGATGAACTTTGTTCCTGACGGGGGTCCCACATTTACTTTTTTTTATATAAAAAGGCCTCTTGTTCCAAAGACACCAAAGCATTTTTCATAGCCGTCATCAGTAGACTAGATTTTGAGAAATTGCCAAAGCAAATATTTAATCGGCAACTTCTGACCATGTATTTCTGGGGAGATGTCAAAGACCGTTGTTTTGCTTACGCTTCTGAATGTGCTAGAAGGTTGGGTCAATATTTGTACACAATTCGAGGTCATTTCTGTTGGCTTAACGATTTAAAGCAAGTACACGGTTGACCTTCGTTTAATTTTTCCCGCGATACGACAAAACGATAACCGCTTACGATAAGTAGTTTCCTCCTTCAGTTATATTGAATTCGCAGTGATTTATTTTTATAACGTGTAGTCTAATTACTTTTTCACTTTCTAACGAAAATATTTTAGTTTACAGCGTAGCCTAATTTATAGTTGAAAATCGTTAATAGTCGTTTTACCGAAATACAACATAAATACCACGCACAACGAAGATTCTACTGTTAGTGCATCCTACTCAACATGTGACAAACATGATAATCTATTTATTAATACTAATATCAAGGGTTCTAATGACTAAACATTGAAGCGTGCTGTGCCAGCGCAGTACCGGAGAAGCGTTTAGTTCAATGTTCAATCCAGTTTGTCTTTTGAGCGTTGCATTATTAGCTGGAGTTCAGTCAAAACCAGGAATACGATTGTCTAGTCATCCTATGTACATGTATAGCTGTAGGAGAAAGGGTTGGAGTAGCCTCGCCAAGGAGCGTTTTTCACGCTTTTAACACAAAAGGAATTATAATTCAAGGAAAGAGTTTCCTTCCAAGTACATATCAGATAATAGAGACTCAGTTGTTACCATTTTTGTAACGAGTTTAGCAAATGTCCTTCATTTGAAAGTAATTCTAACTGAACGAAATTTGTTACCGCTGCGCACACCAGTTATACTGAGAACGGTTCTAGCTAATAAAACGTTTCACACCCCGAAAAACGCTCCGCTCCACTCAGGCTTCAGCCTAAATATTAAATCCTTATATATAATACGTGAAGCAGTTTTTTGTGAACACAACTCCTCCGTTATTTCTGAACCAAATTTAATGTTCGAGTTGTTAAAAAATTCGTCTCATTTCTAAGTTTTGCAATAAGGTTTTAGATGTCAAAAATTCTTATCCTTAAAGGCGTGACCTAATTTCAAAGGTCGTGTTTTCCCCACAAGATTAACGTGGATTAATTTAAAAAACATTTCTATACAAAACAGCTGTTTATAATAAGAAACAAACTAATCCAGCTGCTTTCGTGGATGTAAATAATGATGTTTATAGTATTCAGGAGGTTATAAATACATTTCTACATAAAATAGCTGTATATAAGACACAAACTAATCCAGCTGCTTTCGTGGAAGTAAAAAATGATTTTTAAATAACAGATAATACAGTTGATTCGGATGTCCAGCTTTTAGTACAAAATAATATTTTAAGTTAGGCCTATACTGAACCAACACATGTTTCAATACACAAACCAATAAAAACTTGCGTTATGGAATTTAAAAATAAGAAAAAACTATGTTGCATCCTAATTAAAAAAAAAAAAAAGACATATATATAGTAGATCTATTTATTAATAATATACGGTAATTGATAGTGTGTAACTTTTTAGTTAGGTTTTTGATTAAGTGTACACCTGAGCCATAGTGGTTCTTTTAACCTTTATTATAACTGTTGTTATAAAATGTACGAAATAATTTGATTTGAACATTTAACATGATTTACCATCTTAGTTTTGAAGTTTTTATTAATTATACACGTTTAATATAAATAAAACATAACATATGTTTTAGAAGGTTCCATCGGGTGTAGGCGTGCGCAGTACGTAGGGGTCTCCCCTAGTTTAATACATATTTAAATTTAAATTCAAGTGTATGTACATTTGTACATTTGATAAAACAAAATTTAAACACGGAATATCAGCTAATACATTGATAACCTCAAACGCGTTTCAACGACACTAGCTATAGTCTTATTATTGTAGCTCGTGCATCACTAACGATGCCAACTTAGCCGTTGAAACGCATTTAGTAATAAACGTATTAGTTGTGATTCCGTGATCAAGTTTAATGCTATCAAGTATATCTTCTCACAAGTCATGGTCTATATTTATGTATATGTACATTGTACATTCGTAGGTACAAAAATAAGCACAGGAAGAACAAAAACTTGTAAAAACTCACATTTTAAAAATGTCCTGTTTTATATTATAGTAAAGGGTAAACTACGTCTAGAAGGATTAAACTCAAGTTTTCCCCTTAACCTCAAAGACAGACCGGTCTAGCAATGCGTTAATGAGCTAAGGTCACACACCCAGTCTATTATTAGACGTTTGATCTATTTCTCTTGGTCGGTTAATGGGTGTGTCACATTCAAGGTAAACGTAGACAGACAGAGAAAGCATTCTAGGAATCCCAGACGAATGGGAAACAAATCGGAGCAAAGTAACACGATTGCGGAACAATAGTTTTCCAGCCGTGAAATCCGCAGTGCGACAATTTATATTCGTTGTTTTAAAGTAAATGGTTATACAATTTAAGCCCTATCTTCAAAATATTTCCGCACAATATCTCTTAGAAGTGCAATAGTCAGTAGGGCTACACACTGCCCAGTTACATTCTCGTATTAAAATTAACTGAAATTTAGTATTAATAACACGTTCAATGTTAAGGATGCACAGTACATTGCGTGCTTCGCACGCCAAAACCCGTATTGGGAGTATTTTAAATACACAGTGCATTGCGTGCTTCGCACGCCAACCCCCGTATTGTGAGAATTTTAAATACAAGGTGCATTGCGTGCATCGCACGCCAACCCTCGTATTGGGAGAATTTTCAATAAAAATAGCACCTCAAACCCACCCCAATTTTATGCTTATGTGATATGGAAGCATATGTGCGTCCACTTTAAAATATTAGTGATTGTTACGTAGAAAGGTTCAAAAATAAAAAATAAAGCATAATTTCTACTCATTTAGACTATAAACTAGGGGAGACCCCTGCGTGCTCCGCACGCCAACCCCCAATGGAACCTTATAAAAACAAATGTTATGTTTTATTTATAAGAAAGTTATATGATTAATAATAGTAACCTCAAAATTAAGATAATAAATAATGATAAATGTTAAAATCAAATTATTTTTTATATTTCATAACAGCAGTTATAATAATGGTTAAAAGAACCAGCAAGGCTCAGGTCTACACTTTAAAACCCTAACCTAAAATCTAGAAGTACAAAAATAATTGCTTCAAAATTTGAAATCAGCTGTTAATGGAAATATTGAAACAGACAGCTATATATTATTTGTTATTTTATTCAATTGGTTGCTATGGTAATAAATGTATTTACATGTGTTGGTTTATAATTCTAGGCCAAACGTAAGAATTTTTTCCGACTAAATTTACAAATATTGAAATAAAAAAAGGTTTTTATCGAAATGAATTATAGCCTATGTTACTCAGGTAAGTGTAGCTTTTTATCAGTAAAACTATTTTTTCAATCGGTCCAGTAGTGCCAGAGATTACCCCCTACATACAAACAAACAAACAAACTTTACCTCTTTATGATATTAGTATAAATGTATGAAGAGTTAATACAACCTTCCAAAAATCACACTTATAAGGTACCTCTATGTGTGTGTCAACGTGTATCTTCTATAGTAGTTATATAGTAGTTAATAAGTAGCAGATTTTATTTAAAAATATAATTTACTTTAACTGTCATATTATTTTACAGAACAGCTGTTTTATGTTTTTAATGTATTTATTTAATACCAAATGTTTTAATGTAAACTGCATAACAGCTGTTTTATGTTTTTAATTTCTCATGTATTTCTTATGGGGATTTTTGGTTTTTCGGGGATCTCAAAAACCCCTTAGTTTTAATTTTAGAAAAAACTTATATTTTTCCCTCGTTCCTTGAATCGATACCTTTAATTTGACACCTCTCCCATCATCCTCCGATTTACCAAATTCCCACAATTTTGAATCTAAAATTTTGCTTACAGAATTATATACAAGGATATAAAAAATAAAAGGTCAACTCCTAGCATAGGAAATACGAAATTTGCGTAGCAGTGAACGTTTTAATATTTTACCTTTAAGCAAGCACAAGGCACAATTCGGTTTACGTTATGTTTATCGTTTTTTGAAAATGAATCATGTTTAATCATTTTTTCTCAGACAATGTCAATCGTAGGAATAAATGATTAGTTAGGACAAACTGTTTATGACACAAAACTGCAGAAGGACAACAAAGAGTGTTTCACATGACACGCCAAAAACCAAAGAAAAATTTAACTCTACTATTTGTAGGCCTATCTTTATTTTGATATACTACAAATAGGCCTAGTTTTTTTGAATTTGGAATCAGTGTAATACCGGTTGAAACAGACCACCCGTACGTAAAATAAGTTTCCAAGGCGCCATTTTTTTGAAACGGTTAGAGATAAAGTCTAACTTTAAACACAAAAAAAGTTTGTTTTTTAGGCCTTTTCAATGAAGTGCTTCACGACTAGCGTTACTAACTGGAGTTTTGAGTTTTTTTGGTTCAATCTCAATAAATTGCGCACGGGTGGTCTGATAGTTTAACTGAAATGAAATGGAAAATACGTGAGCTCACGTCTCCCGAAAGTGTGGGAGCTCAGGTATTTATCACGTGAGCTCACGAGTGAAGTCCGTGACGTTATGCCCGTGATGTGGGGTGGCAATAAAGTAATTCTAGCCCATTTGAATACCATTCACACCAACATCCTACACTTTTACCCCGTGACGTGACATGACATCACGTGATGGCACTGTGTTTCTATCTGCAGATGCCGAGGAAAATAAATTCCGCATCTTTTCACTAAAGAACAGACAACGATGTCTTATTCACCAACTGGAGTCTTGATCAGCCAATACACGTGGAATTTGTTTCCTTAAAACCTTTCATACAGCGAAGCTGTCAATAGCAAGGCTATCGATACCAACTACGTTAAATTAGTAAGACAAAACCACTTCGTCTTTTGTTCCAATATCAGTTAATTTATATAAAAATAATCTATAAACCTCTTCTCACTTCTATCGTGCTTCTCCTTTCATTGTTTAGTGGAGTGGTGAATAAAATTACTACCAAGTGTTCTTATTTATAAACATATCCCAAACAGCTTTCAGTGGGAAGGCCACGGACGCAACTTCAAACATATTAAAACCAGAAGTCTTTGTCTTTTGCTTAAATTTATGTAAATCAGCCCAAATACGACTTCCCACTACGCGCTCTGGCGTAACTTCAAGGTCACGTATCGGCGGACGTATGTGGTCCTTGGGTATTTCTATTCCTGGCCCCAACATTTGATTGCGTCTTTCCTTGCGGTCGGTTCCTGAAATCCTACCCCAAATATCAGTATCACCGTCACGTCTTCAATACTTTGATCGCGGTTTTGTAGTGCGGGGAAATATACTCGCGGTTAGTTCAGGATCAACGACGTGGAACACGAGTATTTACGTAAAATGCTGGTAATGTAATCTAAGACGTCCAGTTGCAGCTGTAATGTTGGCTTTTATAGTTATTTGTGTCTTGAGGGAGGAAAGTACAAGAGCGCACCGAGGTAACAAAAGGTTCCTAGTAAATTGAAAAGACAAGAGGGGTCTCAATGGATGACAGCATCTGTAAAATACAATGGATGCGTAGCTGAAATTAAAGAATGACTTTACAGAAACATTTGATTGACTTAATTTGTAATAAATTTTATGTGGGTACGAGATGATGAATTTATCTTATACACTGGGATTAATTACAGGAAATGTACAGTGTTTAAGAATGAGCAAGGATTTTAAAGTGCTTATGGTGGTTCGTAAACCAGACAAGTTACGTTTTCTTTTGCCCTGCGGAGGTGCAGGATCAGTGATGATTTGTTGTATGTGTGTGTGGTGAGAACCTTGGGCTCTATGCCTGAGTGTTTTAATTAGCTTTAGGATGAATTCCTCCAGCGTGGAGATTTTGTGCCCTTGAGAGATGGTACAGATAGTGCCAAGTAGCGTGAAGCTTCACTTGAGCATGCGCTGTAACGTCTTACCCTCTCCTACCCGACTGTGAGTCTTTAGTACAGTCACCACCAAAAAGTGTTGATATGCAATCAACACGACTATATAACAGACATGAATTAAGGGCAGGCGGCTCTGACTGTACCCCACTTCAAGAGGGGAAATGCGGTGGGAGCCGGCGTAGGAGACTTGCACACCCCCTCTTCGCGCTCCATCCTAATTGGCGCTATCTGTACCGTGGGGAGTTGGTGATTCAACGGAGAGTTTTGTTTTGGAAGACGTCCAAGCTTTCCTTCCGAGCAACAGACAGAAGGGGATACCGAGCTGAGGATGCATACGTGAGTACTGGGCGGATGTACGTTTGCTGTGTGAAAGGTTTTGAGGAAACAAATTCCAAGGTTAATCAAGGCTCCGCATGGTGTAGAAAACATCGTTCTCTCTTCTTTAGTGAAAAGATGCAGAATTTACTTTCCGCTGCATCTAATTATTTTCAGGTGATGATTGCCAAAGTGGTTTATAGCCCTCAACCAACAAAACAAAAACCATAAAGTTAAATTTGTCTTTGGTTTTTAGCGTGCCAATGATGCAAACACTCTTTGTTGTCCTTCTGCAGCTTTATGTCATAAATAGTTTGACCCTACGATGATTCATTTTCAAAAAAGGATAACATATAGTACTTCCGCTCGGCCGTGTTACCTGACTTCTCGGAACTCAACGCCCCCTCCCTACCCGCTCGCCGGGCCTGCCGGTGGCAAACTAGTGGAGGGGGCGTTGAGGGAGCAAACTCGTCAGGTATCACGGCCGAGCGGACAGACTATAATGTAAACCGAATTATGCCTTGTCCTTGCTTAAAGGTAAAATATTAACACCGCTTTATATTTTATAGTCTAAATGAATAGAAATTACTTTATTTTTTTATTTTTTAACCTTTCTAATTAATAATCACTAATATTTTAAAGCGGACGCACATGTGCGGCTATAGTAGATAGGCTTAAAATTGGCGTGCGAAGCACGCAATGCCCTGTGTATTAAAAATTCTCCTAATACGGGGGTTTACGTGTGAAGCATGCAATGCTCTGTGTATTGAAAAACTCCAATACGGAGGGTTGGCGTGCGAAGCACGCAATTCACCGCGTATTGAAAAACTCCAATACGGAGGGTTGGCGTGCGAAGCACTCAATGGATTGTATATTGAAAATACTCCCAATACGGGGGTTGTCGTGCGAAGCACGCAATGATGCACAGTGTATTGAAAATACTCCCAAGATGGGGGTTGGCGTGCAAAGCACGCAATGCATAATGTATTGCAAATTCTCCCAATACGGGGGTTGGAATGCGAAGCACGCAATGCAATGTGTATTGAAAATATTCCCAATACGGGGGTTGGAGTGCAATGCACTGTGCGTCGGCCGCTTCTCATAGTGTTCAGTGTCAAGCTCACATGTACGTCCTTAGGGGTGAATTTTAATACGTCGTCGTTCCAGTTAATTCGCGAATGTAACTGGGCAATGTGTAGCCCTACTGACTATTTCGAATATAGAACATTGTTGCGGTTTGTAAATGGTCCAACAAAACCTTTTCGCTTAAACAATTAAATTAAATTATTACGTAACTGTATAGATTTCTTAGCGGTTGATCTAGAAACGGTCGTAAATCTCAAAGACGGTGAAACCTGACCATTACATTGCGTTTTTGAGTGTTAAACATTGGTAAATAAACTTTATAGTAGGTTTTTTTTTTATGGTTAAAACCACGATCAAGTAAAAAAATCGCGTTAATATACTAAACTAGTTATTTTTTGTACTGTTTACGTTTTAAAATAGCATCAGATACGCCATTTATTAAATCAGGTTTTGACAGTCGTGTTTAAAATTGGCAGAATATATTTTCACGGATGGAATTAAACCACTTCCGTCGTTATCTGAACGCAGTTATGTAAATGCAGCGGAACTGACATCTGTGCGGATCTAGATTGGCGTTAGGTCTCCTCACGTTAATTAAACCGTTCCAATAAAAGCAGCTTTCATGCTTATTTACAAAATATCTAGAAAATGGATCTTAATTATACGGCTAAATCTTTCTGGTCGTCTGAAATTGCTCAGGAGAGTCCGATAATTAGCATACCTCTGAATATGTGACGACTTATTGCGCGTCGGTAAAACTGTTTTGTGGGTTGATTACTCCGTTTAAACACAGCTGTTAAATATACGGTACAATCCACATGTATAATTTGAACGCAAAATTATGTGAGCGCTGTGGAGGTTAGCGTACCTAACTCGGAAGTGAAGACCATGTATGTTTGGTATATTTGAAGAAAAAGTTAATTATAAGCGATGATAACACGTTGGTTCACCTTAAAACCACCACAACGAAAAAAGAAAATGACGTGAAACTGTTTACCGCCAATGTATTATACAGATGTCTCAAAAGTTTGTGAACGGCGTTATATTCTTGTAGCCATTGCAGATTACGCAACAAACCTTGGTACATCGTTTCTCTACAAACAAAATGAAGAAATACAATTTTGTATCACCTTAGGGGTAGTGATGTGGGCCGGGTAAATACCCAGCGGGTGGGTAAATTAAATATAAAATGGGTATTTACCCGAGGCCAGGGTAAATACCCAAAATGAGGGTATTTATGAGAAATAATTATTTAAATAGTGTTTTAAGTATTTATAAGCATATTACCCTCAGTAATAGCCTTACTTAGAGCTAGTTAGAGAATATAGTACCTTTTTGAGTAAAGCCCCCCCCCCCTCAATTCCCCAAAAATGTCATACAAAAATACCCAACAAATAGGTATTTATTATTATCAAGCATATGAGTAATAGCTAATATAATAGGTACGAGTACGAGTATTTTATTATTTCAAACATAATGCTGTATTTGAATTTAGGGCAATGGAAATCCTTCACTCTTTTGAAAGAATAGTAATTTTTTTTTAATTAGGCTAGGTATTAATTTATAATTTAGGTCTAATCGTCCAAGTATTAATGTACCCTAAATTTTTTGAGCGTTTTTAAATAGGCATAATAACTTATAAACAGAATAAACATTTTAGTGCTGTTATTTAAGTCCTTAAGATATCTTAAGTCCTTCAAGCCAAGGTTACCATCTTGACGCAGAAGAATTACTTGACGCCATCAGTTTCATATGTGAAGTAGGGAACAACATGGGCTTGAAGATCATTGACATTCAAAAATACCTTGCTGATTACCGAGATAAAGAAGGAATTTGGCGTCGCCAATTCATTTGGGAAGGAATAACATCAAAGGAAGATGAAAATGAAGTGCAGCCTTTATTGTGGTGGAGGCAGCTGAGAGGAACATGTTTACTAGCTGACGTGGCAATTCATATTCTTGGGGCACCTGTCACTTCAGCCGCAACTGAGATGACATTCAGCACCTTTTCATGGATACACAATAAAAGAAGAAATCGATTAACGACAGAGAGAGCGGTGAAAATTACATACCTCTCAACCTCTCCTATAATTGGAGATTGCTGAAAAAAGAAAAAATGAATAGACCAACTGCATCCAGCAATAGACCAGAGTTTGAAGATGAAGGCAAAAAAGATTCTCAATCTTTGGAAATTGCTTCAAGCGAGGAATCATCTGAGTCTGAAGAAGAAGTCCCTAGTTCAAATTCTGATTCTGACTGAACCACATGTAGCCTACAACTGCCTACTTTTCTGTATTAAAATGAATTTATAGCGTTCAAATTAGCATACTTTTTTACCCTTGCTTGATACAAAATTCTGAAATTGTAGAGTAATGGTATAGATTCTGCATCTGTTTTGGATTTTATCGTTGTTAACCTTATTAATCTTATTTGGTCATTAGTAGGCCCATTAATTTAATTGGATGATAATGATAATTAATATTATTAAGGAAAAATATCATTCAATCATTATAGAACATTTGCACTATATATATATTTACTTGAAATAGGTTTGCAATTACCTCGTAGCCTCTTGGTTTACTAAAATTATTCTTATTTCCTCATTAATAGACCTATTAGTTTAATTGGATGATAATATTAATTATATTAAGGCATAATATCATTCAATAACTATAGAACGTTCACAATACATACGTTTACTTGAAATAAGTTTGCAATTAATCTCGTAGCGGTCATATCATTGAAAGTTATCATAAGTACCCGGGAATATACCCAGGGTATTTACCCACAGTTTTAAATACCCGTGTATTTTACATCACTACTTAGGGGACTGCCTGCAGGGAGTCAGAGGAAAATCTTAAGTAGGAACATAGGGCGAGTTGTACATCAAATTAAAGGTCTACCTTAGGAGAACATAATGCCGCAAATCAAACATCATCAAAAGCTTCACCCCACAAAAAAATTGTGGCCGTTTAAAGTTACAATATTGGGTAATTTGAAAACAGCTTAATTTTACTTAACGTCATTAGCTTTAAAACCAAAACTCCGACAATCCACACTAGAAATACCTGCTGAGATGCTACAGAGCGTTGTGAATGGTTACTACACCCTAGCTCATTGCCAAACTGCAGAACGAAAACAGTTTGAGCGTTTATTGCCAAAAACAAACAGTAACCAGAAGCGGAGGAGAAGAGAACGGCAGGCTGCGCGCATTAGACTGCAGTTCCCCCACTACCACTGCCTCACTCGCCGTCGGTCGCAAATTTACGCGTTTTGCGCTACGTTCGGAAGCATTTTTATCATATTTCATCTACCTCGTTGAAAAATCGAAGATATACTAATTGTAGGGTTTAATGTCTACTTTCAAAATCCGTTTGGTAAATTTAAATCGCGCCACTCATGTTAATAGGGCGCATTGTGCGAGATAATAGCCTAAATTCTTTATCTGCAATTGTGCAAAAAATTCATTTTCCGAAAGATCTGTCCTTAATATTGTAAATTAACAAGTGCTACCCTCAAAGTCACTGTGGATGTCGCTTGCTGTTAAATTCAATAACAAAATTAGCCTGTTTTTTCCATTTTCTGGGTTACAATCCGTTTGGTAAATTTAAATCGCGCCACTCAGGATAATAGGGCGCATTGTGCGAGATAATGGCCTAAATTTTTTATCTGCAATTGTGCAAAAAATTTCATTTTCCGAAAGATCTGTCCTTAATACTGTAAATTAACAAGTGCTACCTTCAAAGTCACTGTGGATGTCGCTTGCTGTTAAATTCAATAACAAAAT
>JAGFPH010017549.1:0-12119 GCA_018207615.1 Philaenus spumarius | reverse complement strand
ATCAATAACATAGATAACATTACATACATCAATAACATAGATAACATTACATACATACATCAATAACATAGATAACATTACATACATACATCAATAACATAGATAACATTACATACATTGAGACACTACCATTACCAATAATTCGAATTGTGGCATGTGTCGTAATTTCACTATCATATTTATTTTTTAAATAATCAGAAATCAACATTTAAAACGAATTTTGATGCTATAAAAAAACTGTGTGTGACCCCATAGGAACTGTACCACTTGACATTTTTTGCAGATCCGAGATTAAAGGACTTGCCTCTAATGGGCTCACCCCTTCCTACACTCTATATAGTCGCAGCTTACGTCTTCTTTGTGAGATATTTGGGGCCCAAGTTGATGCAGAATAGACCGCCCATGGAAATCAGGAGTGTGATGATAGTGTATGACATTATCATTATATTGATTAATTTTTACATGGTAGAACAGGTTAGTTAGATACATTTATCGCTTTTATAGAATAGAGTAGTGTTTGTCAATCCGGGTTCCGCAGAACAACAGGGTTCTACAAACGGGGTTTCCGCTTATCGTGTATTCTCGTCACCAAATTATTATTAGCGAATTTCCGTAGGAAAAATGAGCTATTGCAGTGGCCCTTATGGTAAGACCCAAGGTCGGGAGTAGCAAATGAGCACCGATCATGGTCACCAGAACACGTTTTGGGGTGTCATTAAAAATCATATATATATGTGTTCACACTCTAGCGGCCGCATTTTAATTCCGATTTGGTTCAAATTTGGTACACATGTCGGTTGTCCATGTCGCTCAGACGAGTTCGTTAGCCAAAAAAATCCAACAACCGGAAGTAACTATTTTTTGAGATTTTTACTACGAGAATGAAATTTTTTTAGAGTTTTTTTCTGAAAATATAAATGTAGGATGTTATTCTGCACATTTTGTTTTTTTACGCGACCTTATAGCTAGCTTAGTTCCCCCAAAATCGACCAAAACGTCAAATACCATATAAGTACGCGGTTCGAAGCCAAGTGGTGCAAACTCGCGAGGCCACTTTAGGCTCAAACAAATTCTACTAATATATTGCGTACACACAGACAGCTGATCAACGCCTTCATGAGTAGACCTATTTCCCAAATTGTTAGTTGAAACCCTAAAACATAGGCATTGCAGCGGAAAATGTCCGTGCAATTCCCGAAATTTTGAATTTTTCAAATAATTTTTTGAATAATTCAATCTTTCTAGACTACTACGGGCATCATACGTATGTAGGTCATAGAAATGCAAGTCAGGGCAAGATGAGAGTTAGCTGGCGAAACGGCAAAAGTAACTTAGCCGAAATTATCTGATTTCTGAGGGAATAGCCGGGATTTAGGAATTTGCGAATTAGTGGTTTTATGTGGTCAATGCATTACGCTAAACGCTTATGTATTGGGCATCTAATTCCCGAAACGTAATAAGGGAAATTGCTTACGTAATATGTGTTCAAAGTTAAACAAAAAATTAAATTTAACTCAAAATCCAAAAGTAAGGGCATTTTTGGATTCAGGAAAAATTCCAAAAAAGAAATGTCATATGACAAAAGGTCATAATGTTAATATTAAAGAAAATGCTTTAAAGTGGCGAATTTTGTATAATAAAAGGTACATAAAAAATAATGTTATTTTAAATGTAATGTATACAAAGTATTATTTAAGTAAAGTTTTAATGGAAAATTAAAAGAAAAAGTTAAATATAATTTGAATGGAAAGGTGACAATTGTAAAACCTTTAAGAAGAAAAGTTAAAGTAAAATAAAGTTTTAAAGTCCATAAATAATTAAATTAGATTAGTAGCTAAACAAATTTTATAATGATCCAGTATATAAAATAAATTTCGGTAATATAAAGTAAAGAACAAATAGAGTAATTTCGTAAAACTGCTAAGTCCAAGAAAAACCAGGAAATAAGGTCAAAAGAAGCGAGACTGTGGCTAGTAACATTAAACCACAATAAAAAGAACTGCAGAAAAGGAAATCGTCGGAAAATGGAAGACTTTGTGGCGAAAATCTGCGGAAAGCGGTCGGGACTCGCGAAAATGCAAACGAAACGTCCTACGACTACCATTCGAGTTAGTGCGTAAAGAATAAGATGTGGGAAGAAAGAAAATCCAAGTAGCAGGAAAATCCGATGGAAATTAGTAAAGTTATTAAAGAAAATCCAATAACAATAGAAGAAACGACTAGGAAAACGCGGCAAATCTCAGCGCAAGGGAGAATGGAGAGAAGAGGGGATGTGGGATTGCCAAAGTTTAGGAACTGAGAAATCAACTAAAACATATTTTTTTAAATTAAAATAATTAAAAAGTAAAGAAATGATAAAGGAAAAAGTCATTAAAATAATTAATACTATAGCAAAGGAAAACAAAATCTTTTATAAATTGCAAATTGGAGGATGCGACAAAAGGGTGCAAAATACCAGCGAGGCCATACCTGATTCGGAGGGAAACTGGGTATAAATACAGGGTACCCAGCGACTCTCGGGCTCTCTCTTTCTTTTTACAAAAATCGTGATTGAGCTTCTAGACATCGTGGGATAACCAGACGAACGGACCTAGGACCATCTGCCAACTTCCAGAAAGAAAATATCTGTAATTCGCAGGCACGAGACAACTTGTGATTCCAGTCGAAGGACATACAGCTACAACTTATAAGGTCTGTGAAAAGCGAAAATACGTTGCAGATTTTCCCTAAAATTTTGCCTGAGTAAATTCATTAAATTTATTTATTATACTGGGTTAGATATTTTATTAATCTTGGGGTGTATCAAGTTGCATTCATTAAATTAAATTAAAATTTGATTAAAGTAAAAGTTTAAAAATAATAATATTTAATAATAAAGAGATTTAATTAATTAACATTATAAATAGAATAAAAGCAATTTTCAAAGTAAGTAAATTCATAAAAAGTTCTGCCATTTTAGATTAAGTTAATTATTTTTGAATTTATTGTATAAGATAAAAATTACCAAAGAATTTAAATATTTTGTGTTTCAGTTTTTTAAAATTTCTGTTTGAATTTAGAAGTAATAAATTCAAAGTTTTTATTTTGCAGAACAGAATTAATTTGATTTTATGTTACCTGTCTTGCACATCCAATAGTGTATCCCATGTATTCAGATATTAGAACTTGGTTAAATTATAAGTTAAACGAAAGCTCAGATAATTTACGTTACAAGGTTAGTTCCAGTGTACTTACAACTCTGAGGTTTACAGAAAGTAAAAAAGAGTCAGTTTAATTGAGCTAGTGTGTTAAATTACTGGGAGTTAAATATAATTTTTTTTTGTCAAAATATTTAGTAAATTAAATATTTGGCAACAAGTTGCTTCACCTAGGCGAACAGAAAAGAGTAGCCATTGTCTCCCAGTAGGTGATAGTAATTTATTTTGCAACAGAGCTTGGCGTTCCCAACAAAGTAGCGGAACGTTTCCAGAAAAACAAGCTTTTCGTTGTAGCATATAAACTTAATTTTGGAAACTTGCTCAACTCACGTCAGCGGTCCAGCTGCATGATCGAATTATTATTACAATAGCATTTACATTTCAAAAAACTTGAAATATATCTCAGATTTTTGGAACGAAGTTCCTTTAATGAGGGTTGCAGTTAACATAAATGTAATGGGTAACGAAAAAAAGTTTACTATAATTATAATTGGTTGCTATGACAACGGCGAATATAAAATACGAATAACGAAAAAGCGTTAAAAAATTGGTTGCCATGGCAATGAATGTAAATACATCCAAGAAACGTGTGTTTCGGTTCATTAGGTAAAATTAAGAGACGATCGGTTCCGTCTCGGTTCAGATATTATAGTCAATCGCTGAAGTTTTTGGTTTGGCCTAGAAAGTAGTTTTAAGTCCAGGCCTAATCTATAATATTATTGTATGTTTGTTGCCGTTAGGGACGGGTGAAATAAATTAAACACAAACAATAATTTTGGGTTGGCGTGCCAAGCACGCAATGCAATGTGTATTGAAAATAATCCCAAAACGGAAATTTAAATATGTTCTTTGTTTTGTTTAGAGCACGACGAGGGCGTTTTTCAGCGGAAGGTACCATATTTATAAGGAACCAGTGGACTACTCTACAGATCCTTTTGCTGTTGAAGTGAGTATTTCAACAAAAACGTACAAAGTGATCCCGGTATGTTTTTTCACAACTTGCGCCTAGACATCCAAGTTATTTCGTTGTTACGTTTGTGAGGATTTATTTCAAATTTTCATTTGACCAAAAATTTGATATAATATACTCTCGGAGCATGTTGAATTAGTTTATTCAAATTATGGCTGGTGTACAGTGTGGCGGGCAAATTATCAAAAAAAACATAGCGGGCTATTTAGGTTCGAATTGTAAGCATTGAATAAATGAAAAAAATTTTAGTAAATTTTTGTCAAATCCAAAACTATTATTTTTAAACAAAATATCAAGGATCGAAAATAATGCGTGCAAAATTAATTCGGAAAATAATTGAGCACAAATATCTCAAATTAGAACTTTTATATAAATAATATGTACATTTGGCCAAACCACAATGTTAACTTTAGAAATTCGCCTTTACTTTCTTTTAAAATCTCTTCCAAATTCTTTAAAAGGGGGAGTCGGATGGTAAAAAATAAAAAAAATTACCTTTTTTGGTTTTTTATATTTTTTTATTCTGTATCTTTTCAGGATTATTTTAAGACCTTATTTATTAAAATCTGATGAGCCAAAGTGGTTTTGTAAGCATTTTTATTAGTGTGCACGAACAGTTTAAGACAAATTTCTGGACTGTATGCTCAAGCACATATGTTATGCATGTTTTATATATTTGACACATGTGTAGTATAATATTTTATAGTATTTAGTTTTGTGTGGTTGGCTAACTTGTGTTCAACTCTTCTGCTTCACCAACTGCTGTTTGTTTATATTAGCATTGATATGCATTGTTTTCTCTTGTGGTTTGTTGATAGTTGTGTTTTGATGTTTATAAATGTGAATAATATTTGTAATTATTGAGTGTTTTAGTTTATTTTACGTTGTAATAATGCCTAGAGTTACCAACAGGGTATTTAAAAAACGAAAACCTGTGTGTAATGTTAATTTAAAATGTCTGATGCAAAACAATGACAGTAGAGAAGTGTTAGGCATAGATGATGGACAAACATGGCCTATAACTCCCCCATCCAAAGTGTGTCCCCAAAATGAAAGTTTATCTAAGAAAAAGGTAGGACCTAAATTATGCCTTTATGAACAGTATAAAGTTACACATGATTCATGTAATGATATAGTAAATCTGCAGAAATTATAAATTTTGTTGTCTAAAATTGTGGTTTGTGAAAAATGTGGCGGTCGAGTAGTATTGATCAGAAGTCATAGACTAGGCCTCGGCCTTAAAATTACTATTAAATGTAATTATTGTGGATTTGAAGTTTCAGACTATAATAGTAGTAAAATAAGTGAAACCAACATAAATGAAGTGAACACTAGGTTAGCTTATGGCTTCATAAGCATTGGCAAAGGTGAAGCGAGTGCGAAAAAAGTGTTTTCTGCTTTGAACATACCTACGCCTCCTGCAATGGAATATTATAATAAGATTATGTGTAAAGAGTAGAGTCGGCGACAGTATAGCGTAAAATGGAGTCGGGGAAGGTCATTGACCTTGGGCCACGCTCCCCTTTTTAGGGTGTTTTTTTTGGTCTTTTTGGTTCCTAACCTATGCCACGCCCACTTTTTTTGGTTCCTAACCTAACCCCATTTTTTGGGGATATTGGATTTTTGTGTTTTTTGGGGGTCCTAACCTAACCTTTTTTGGATTTTTGAAGATTTTGGATTTTTGGGAATTTTTGAAGATTTTGGGAATTTTGGATTTTTAAAGATTTATGAATTTGGGAAATTTTTGGGCCGCTATCTTTTTTTGGCAGATATCTTGTTTTGTAATAATTAATATTTTAATTTAATTATTACAAAACAAGATGGCTGCCAAAAAAAGATGGCAGCCCAAAAATTCCACAAATTCAAAAATCTTTAAAAATCCAAAATTCCCAAAATATTCAAAAATTCAGAAAAATTCTAAATTTTCAAAAATCCAAAATCTTCAAAAATTCCCAAAATCCAAAATATTCAAAAATCCAAAAAAGGTTAGGTTAGGACCCCAAAAAAACCCCAAAATCCAAAATCCCCAAAAAATGGGGTAAGGTTAGGAACCAAAAAAAAGTGGGCGTGGCAGTAGAGAAGGCCGCACCTGAGATCAAAAGGGGAGGGGGGCCAATCGCGCGACTCTAAACCCTTGTGTGGACCTTGCGTGAGTGTGGAGTGGGCGTGGGGGGTGGAGGTGGGTGTGGGAGTGGGTGGTGGCGGAAACGCTATTTTCCTAACCTAGATTTTGTTTTTTCCTAACCTAGTAGCCATGATCTATGAAGTACGTTAGGCTTCGGGCTTAGACTTAAACTAAAACTCAGAATGTGTCGTCATCTGACGCAAACGATTTATCTAATACACTTATACACTTTGTTATAACCTAAAACTAACCATCAAATTATTTATAGGATTTAGTCAAAATAAAAACAATTCATTTAAAAAATAAATTTTATTTCAATATTCAAAAACACCTCTACTCGCGAAATATTCTTGGAGCTCCCACTCCAAGTTGTAGTCTTCCTCCTCCCCCGAAGAATACTCGAAAAAGTAGAGGTTGTCTGAGTCAGGGTCCGAGTCCTCGTCAACGCCGTATCTTAACTCCTGATAAAATTCAATTAAAATTCAAAAATTGTTAACCGTATTTGAGAACAAATTCACTGATAAACTCTCTGATTTCTATATACTAGTAACAATCCTAAAATCTACTTACAGTAAATAGACGAGGCAACTCGTCGCCAGAAAACTCTTCTATGATGTCTCTGTCCATGTCTCACTGTGTTATAACTACAGAGTAGAAATCACGCTTGCTTTATATAGCCGTCTAACTAGCACACAGGAAACGGATTGTAACATGGCAACCTTCCAAGATAATTTCACCATCTGGTTCACTGACTATCACTCTGGCCTTGATATCGCACATATTTGATACTAGTTTGTCTCAATCAGGGTATTAAAAATAAAAAACTGTTAAGATCTATACATGTTTATTCTTATATATATATTTTTATTACAATTCATAGTTTTTTTTCAGTTAACAGTAGCAATTAATATGTAAAGAAAATGTTTTATAAGTATAGTCTGATGTAGTCCACTATCCATCTTCTGCATATCGGACAATCGGCAAATCGGCTAACACATTGAGGGCAGAAGACATGTCCGCAGGGAAGTAGAGCAATGTTCGGTATGTTGAGTAAGCAGACAGTACAGGGACTCCGCATCTGGCTAGGATTGTTCACTTCGGGTTGCTGTAAAAACACACATCATTAGTATTTATATAATAAAGATTGTTCAATTTTGGTTGTAAGAAAAAAGCATCATTAGTAGTTCTCATAAAATACTCGACAATCATCAACAATAGACTTACGCATGTATTGGTAGGTGGACGTCCAAATTGTTGTAAGGCGAATATACCATCTTCCGTTAAATCTATTAAATCCTGCCTCATCATTCTCCAAACATGAAGCGCAAACGTGCCGCATGTTCTGTAGTACGAAAACGACGCTGCTACCTTTAAATCGTTTACTAACGAGTTCAGAGCGGACAATGAATCTTCCAAAACCTCTAGCGTTGTATCTCGAGACGGCATCCCTTGAATTGGTTGACAAAGGTTAGCTCGGTTTGGATGACCCGAAGTTGAAGAATAATAATTCCTAAGCTAAAAAAGAAAATACAGGTGTTATTATTATTATTATTATTAATTAAACATTAAGGTAGAGGAAAAACAGTTTTAGATGCTTACATAGTTCGCATGGCCGTAGGCCTGAAGGTAATGCATCAATCGACACATGTATTCATTTTGATCGGCTGCGGATGAAGAAGAAGGTGACGCTGAAGAAGAAGGTGATGCTGATTGAAGGTTTGCTGAAGAAGGGTGTAGATTCTCAATGGACTCGGATAATGGGAATTCCACAATATCTGGCTCGTAATGTTCAATGGACTCATCAGGTGAAGAAGGTGATGCTGCTTGAAGGTTTGCTGAAGGAAGGTGTAGATTCTCGTGTGAAGAAGATGCTGATGCAGGCTGAGGTAAAGGGAATTCCACTATCGAAATATCTTGCTGTTCAATTTCTGGTGTCTCGGGTCGAATATTGTTACTAACCATTTTAAACTGTAATTTGAGAATAACATTACTGAAAAATATTTTTTGTCTTTAAATAATCTATACACAGGTCACGATCACAATAGAAATCGTAACTATTACCAATAAAATTGGTAATAGCATCTGTAGGACGATAGCGTAAAAACTCGGCAAATTCCTGTATTGAAAATAAAGGGGTTACCACACACGTATCGCACCAATAACTGGGATTCCAAATAGTGTATAATAACATGTCACCATCTACAACTTCCCTACAAGTAGATATGTTCAGTTTATTTCTATCAAAAGTAGGTTCGTGCACAATAATTACACTGAAACACCGTCTACACAAATCAACACCGTTGTAAGTTAAGCGTCGAGTAAATACATCGTTATACTCATATGCGAATTCAGGCACCTCAGGCGGATGATTCATTAGCATGAAAACGTCCGAAAAAGTAATGTTTTCAAAATCAATGGTTAGGTAATCAAATCCTTCAGTATTACACTTCACTTGCATCAAATAGTTTTTAAAATTAGCCTTCAAATGTTTTTGTATAGAAATCGGTAATGTAAGTTCTTCTATATTACTATTAGTGATTAGAACTTGTTCACATACCGATCTAGCGCTTAGCTCGAATAATGTTTTTGGTGAAGAATTCATAACGTACACTAGAAAAAAAAATTATTGCCACTAAAACCAGTATCGAAACTAAACAACTGATAATGAAAAAGAGATTTTCAAAATCAATACATCCATAATCAAATCCTAGAGTATTACAAGTCACTTTTGTTGAATAAATATTAAAATTTGCTTTCAAATGTTTTTGAATAGAAACCGGTAATTCAAGTTCTTCTATATTACTATTAGTAATTAGAACATGTTCACATACCGATCTAGAACATAGCTCAAATAAAGTTTTTGGTGATGAATTCATATCATAAACTGAAAATTATACTTACTTGA
The DNA here is from genome assembly GCA_018207615.1 of Philaenus spumarius. Taxonomy (NCBI): domain Eukaryota; kingdom Metazoa; phylum Arthropoda; class Insecta; order Hemiptera; family Aphrophoridae; genus Philaenus; species Philaenus spumarius. Next base: position 2,922 of record JAGFPH010017549.1, on the reverse strand, counting down.
ATTGTAATAAAAATATATATATAAGAATAAACATATTATGCTGCTGCTGTCTCCGTTAAACTGGATTTACATTTGTATTTCCAGTTTAACGGATTTTCCTATGTGCTCCGTAACGATTAATTTTTTATCTTTTAAATCGCGTATCTGCGACTCGGTCAGAGTCTGGTAGCGTTTTGGTAAAAACACTTTGTTCGAGGTATCTTCTAGTAAGTCGTTGAGAACGACTAATATGCTCGGACCATAATTGGTTTTTATGCGGCGGGCGTCTGCAATCGTATATTGCTTCCCGATGGTCAGACTTTTCAAAGAAACAAACTCGTTTTCCTGCGGAGCGATTGAGTTGAAAAAGTCAACGGTATTGACGGTAACCATACTCACTAAGAAGAAGAAGAAGAAACTAACGTTGAAACAGACCCGACACTTAGATGTGTACCGATAGGAGGCAGCTGATGAACTGATAATGGATAGTAAATGTAACACGCTTTTATACTAATTTCGAGGCCATATTGCTGCACTGGAATTCGGTCTCCGGTGCGGTGAATGCGAAAGATTCGTTCGCTTTTTCACGGATTTTACATGCAATTGAATGGGGATCGCAATCACATTGCGAGTCTAGTTTGCGTAGTGTGTGCTTCACTGTCAAAGACCCTCTTACAATTTGTGCTACTTTCACTTAGAACAACCGGCTAGAAGTGTCTTACACTTTCAACAACTTTGACTTGCGTTCCTAGCAACGCCCTTGATTTGACCTCGTTTTACTATTTAGTGCCTATTCGTCAAAACCTTATTCATTCTGCTCCGTACCACAGGTGAGTTAACATATTCGCTCTCTCTAGCTCTCTCTCTCTCTAAAATGTCATCTGCTTACATTTTGTCTACTTTGCAAACTTATGTAACAAAGTTTCGACTCTACGGTACTAAAATTGTTTTCAAATTCAATTCACCACCCGAAGGTGTGGAAGAAATTCAATGGATTAGACAAGGTTTGAACGAACTTGTAGAGACTATGACAAGTGAAACGACTGACGAAGACTATTTAGGGTTTACTTTTCGGAGCCTCAATTTAAAAAATAAGGATCCGGGATTCTTAGCTTTTAGGCCTGCATCGGAGGTGACTGCTGATATCATGTGGAAAATTTTTGGGGGTATTATACAGAGTAACGCCGAGGCTTGTACATCCTGCGACACATTTAAAGTAGAATGTACTAAAGTTAAAGTGCCGTTAGGTCGTGGGAGGGTTAGACCAGGACTATATAACAATTTCAATGACGAATGTAGAGGAAGAAACGGTATTGTAGTAATAAAAAACACAGACTCTCTGTGTTTACCGTGCTCCCTCGTAGTTGCTATAGCTCATGCGGAAAAAGACAAGGACTATGCGGCTATACGATTGAATAGATGTAACAGACAGACTCTTAGAGCCCGACAACTTATGCTCGATGCCGGGGTTCAACTCACCGACGAGGGCGCGGGGGTGCAGGAGTTGCATCAGTTTCAAAATCATCTGCCTCTACACAAAATTACGGTGTACAGTTACGGAAATAAAGGTCGTGATATTTATTTCGAAGGCGATGTGCAAAATCCTCGCTACAAACTAAATTTAATTTTTCACAATGGCCATTTCAACGTAATCACTAGTTTGACCTCCGCGTTCGCTTGCCCATATTACTGCGAGGCGTGCCACATTCCTTTCGATCATCGTTACGCGCACAGATGTTCCTCCACCTGTTACTCTTGCAAACGTTCCCCGCCGTGTTTGTTGGAAAACGACGGAATCTATTGCGGAGATTGTAACAGAAAGTTTATGAACAGAGACTGTTTTACATTTCATTTAAAAAATATATGCAAAAATGTAAAAAAGTGTCCCGATTGCGAGAAAATGATTATGTTGAAAAAACGTCGTTCAAAGCACGTGTGCGGTGAAACTTTTTGTAAAGTGTGCAATGAATACATGGTACCGAACCACCAGTGTTACATGAAAGTAGATTATAGGAAGCCTATATCTAATGGATTTCTTTTCATTTTCTTTGATTTAGAAACCCGTCAAGATGAAATACTTGACAAGGCCAACGTTCATCGTGTAAATTTGTGCATATCCCAACAGTACTGTTGGAAATGTATAAACGGTGATTCGTGTCAAAATTGTTTCGATCGTACTCGAGTTTTCAGAGATGATCCCATCAACGGCTTCATGTCGTACGTTATGGAGGTACGAAAAGCGTACAAAAAAGTGTGTATCCTGGCACATAACGGACAAGCGTTCGATTTTCAATTTCTCCTTAAATATGTGCTCGAAAAAACTCAATTCACTCCTAAACTGATTACACGCGGTACAAAGGTAATCCTCATGGAAATCGATAATGTTAAATTTATCGATTCTTTGAACTACATGCCCATGGCTCTGTCAAAACTTCCTAAAGCTTTCGATCTACCTCCGGAAAAAAAGAAAGGCTACTTCCCACATCTGTTCAACACATTGGCCAATGAAAATTATGTAGGTCCTATCCCCTCTAAAGAGTTTTACTGTCCCGACTCTATGTTCGACAAGAACAATAAAGAGTTTATCATTTGGCACGACGAGCAGATTCGTAACGAGTACGAATTCGACTTTCAAAAAGAAATCGTTGAGTACTGCCTTTCGGACGTAGACATTTTGGCTCAAGCGTGTATTAAATTCAGAGCCTCGTTTCTCAAAGAGTGTAACGTTGACCCTTTTCTAGAAGCCGTGACAAGAGCAAGCGCATGCAACCTCGCGTTCAGACGTAATTTCCTGAAACCAAACACGATAGGAATCGTTCCCAAGAGCGGATACCGATCTGTCGACCTCCAGTCTAAAATCGCTTTACAATGGTTGACTTGGGAGGAGGATCAGAGAGGGATTCGTATGGAGCACGCCGGTAGAGGTCGCGAAGCTATCGTCAA
>JAGFPH010017546.1:0-17516 GCA_018207615.1 Philaenus spumarius | reverse complement strand
GAAACCCTTTCTTAGAGAGCACCTATGGCGCTAGAGGAAGCTACATCCCAAATTTCATTCTAATCCGTTCTGTGGTTTTGGAGAAATCGTGATTTAATAACTTTGACCCCCCTAAACCCCCCTAAGTTTTCGAATGTTTTGAAACCCGTTCTTAGAGAGCACCTACGGCGCTAGAGGAAGCTACATCCCAAATTGCATTCTAATCCGTTCGGTGGTTTTGGAGAAATCGTGATTTAGTAACTTTGACCCAACAAAACCCCCCCTAAGATTTCAAATTTGTTGAAACCCTTTCTTATCAGCACCTACGGCCCTAGAAGAAGCTAGAGGAAGCTTCCTCTATGCCCATAGGTGCTCACTAAGATAGGTTTTTATAAAATTAGAAATTTTAGGGGGGTTTGGGAGGGTCAAAGTTACTAAATCACGATTTCTCTAATACTGCTGAACGGATTGGAAATGACATTTGATACATATCGTGATTTAGTAACTTTGACCCTCCCAACCCCCCCCCCCCCCCTAAACTTTAAAATTTTATCAAAACCTTTCTTAGTGAGCACCTATGGCCATAGAGGAAGCTAAATACCAAATTTCGTTCCGATCCGTTCAGTAGTTTTCGAGAAATCGTGATCAGTGAGTCAGTGGATTTGGTTTTTATAGATACATAATCACATGATAATTATATGCCTTGGTAATAACGTTATAGTGTGATGAAATTGATTAACCATTTTTTCGATATTTTCAGGTTATCCACGGAGTTCACTTAGAACCTGCCCATATAATGAAAAGAAGAAGCGTGGACCAACCACTGAGGATACTGCTCTACTACGATGACAGCGTCTACAGGTAACATTGTCCTTGTTATATGCAGTATACTTGATATACAACTTAATTTTAAATCCTGCCATGCAAATTTGAAAAGTGGTTTTAATTAGATTACCAAGAAATGAATTGCAGTCGTTATTAAGGAGCGTCTTTCGGAAAAATGCCTACCTATCTTTTCTTTTCACGATCCGACTACACCAAAACGATCGTCAACTGTAAAGTTATACTGGGTGTTTCAAAATGAATATCAGGGTTTTAAGGCTCTTCTTTACCTTGAAGAAAACTCCCGTGTGTACAGTTAGATTTTAATAAAAAGGTCAGACTCAAGCCGCAAAATCGTTGAAATATGCATTCGTAATAACGTGTTTCGGATTCTATTTATAGTTTAATAATCTGGGAAACCACTTTAAGCTATAAAAAAAGGCTTTATATTTTTTACGTGATAGCTTAAAATAATGAAGTTATTGCTTAGAACTCCAAAAAAATGCATTAAAAATAATTAATTTTTACTCAGTTAAACTGCTGATTAAAAGGAGTTGCCGTCGATATCTTTCAATTTTGAGATATAAGACAAAAGCACATAGTCTTTAAGAACAATTTAAGATGTTTCACAACTTTTTAAGTTGAAAAACGGCGTCCGAAACACGTTAGTACGAACTGCATATTTTTGTTGTTTTACACAAGGTATAGAAGACCCTTAAGGCTTTGTACTATTTACTACATTTAACTTACAATTATAAATCAACTTCCATAAAAGCAAGTGGTTACGTACGTGAGTGATAGTATAATATAACAGCCGATTTCGCCCATCATCTGTTAATACTTAAACAAAACCTAGCTTAGATTATACTTTGTGGTTATGTTCACAACTTCAATCAATATAAGTCTTGCGAAGTTGATTTTGTTTTAAAATATGAGTTAAAGAACTAATGTATCGTATAATAAGTTATAAGGTTTGCTTTGGGGTTAAAAATGAACATAAATACAAACTTTTATTATTAATATATTTATTTATACAAGTTAAAGAAGAGATACCCATTCGTTTAACTTCTGAAACATTCGTACATCTTCGTATAACATATAAATGTATTACATTATTAATTTCTTCGTTATAATATTAATACCTTTTAAATCATTTGATCTATATCAATATGAAGTTAAAAAGCAATTAAAATATAATATTTTTATCTTTATTTGGATATATAATAATGAATATAAATAAAAAAATTTAACAAATAGGCCTACAGTTAATAATAATAATAATATTTATTTTCCTCCAATTATTTACATATACAATATATATATTTTACTGGTAGGGAAATATCTAACCATCTCTTCCAGTATTCGATGGTTAGTTTGGGGAAAAACTTAACTAAATACAAAATAATAAAAGTAATAAAAACATAAATAAATACTAAATAATTAGTCTACCTTTATAATTAACATTTGACATAATGTTACAAAAACAGATCCATTGTGTTTGGTACACTTGTAAATTGTAATGTACAAAACACTTATAACAAATTTGAATTCAATATCTTTTCTATTTCTGGAGTTACAGTCAGTTTTTGTAAAACAAACGTCGGATTGCGACTTAACTGAGTTGAATTCGAAAAAAAGTTACTGGACTTTTTTCATTTATTTCAATATGTACAATCCACTCATGTATAGCCCGCTAAGATTTTTGTGAAGCTCTGTATATTTCAGTTGCTTTCATGAAGACCTTTCAATTGATACCCATTTCGATAGGATTTGATTAAAACAGTCAGTAAGATAAAATAGTACTGAAGTTCTTTTCTATGGTTTATTGTATGACATCCACAGGTCAATGCGGGCTAACGTTACCTATTTGTCAACATATGTAGGGCGTAACCTCCGAACGTGCATTCGGATAATATACTTGCATTCTGGAATACAAAAGAAAATCTAAAAAAAAAAAGAAATAAACGGTACCAGATAACTGCCACATACTTTCTCCCAGTTGAAACTTTATACCTTCCCAAGAGTAGCATAGGAGGTGGTTATTTAGAATTGCAGAAGTAGGAAAATGTTACCATGGAAAATATTAGATGCATGTAACACACATCCATATTATATTATTATTATTATTATTATTTAAACTATTCGATCGATTTCGAACAAATTTGCACCAAACATGTCAATTAGGCCTGTATAGATGCACGAAAAAAGATTTTCTAAAATTTTGAAAAACAACCCGCTTTTTGGCCAAAACCCCACAAAAATCAGTTATTATTACCTAAACGAGAATTTTTAGAAAGATGCGGTTTTTTGCATATGGTAAGGTACATTACGGGTCTGCTGTAGTGGCGGCCATCTTGGATTTTTATCCCATAAGAGCAATGTTAAATTTCAAACCATTTATTTCGTTTATTTTTTATCATAAAATTGTTTGCAAGGTCTCATTTTAAGCACAGTCACAATACGCATCCGTCTTGAAATTTAGTTTTTTTTAATGCTTTTGATTTATTATGTAATTGACATTTTGTAAGTACAGAGTTTGAATTTTTTTCCTAACACAATAAAAAATTAATAATGAAAAATAATTTGCAAGCCGGATCCAAAATGTTGTAAAGAATATTCATTTTTTTTTTTTCAACGCTCAATTACAAAAGATAGACTTATAAAATGATTTGAAATGAGGCTGTGTCAAAGCGTTCAGCTGCAAGAAATTGCACTGTTTAGATAGGGATACAGTGAGAAGCGCTTTCGTTTCCGGTTGCTTTCTCGTTTACTGGAGCAGACCCTTAAGGGCTACAAATAAGCCAAATTTTATCAAAATCGTTAGAGCCGTGGTGTAAAAATCAAAAATTTGAAAAAATGAAAAAAACGCCTGGACATATTCCAGAACTACACCTACATACCAAATTTCATCCAAATCGGACGGTTGGTATGGTCTCCAGCTCTGTACACATCCTTACAGACACACGGACAGACATCACCAAAAAAACACTTTTTTGGGTTTAAGGGAGCACCAAAACAAATAATTCCACTAAAAATATTTTTGGGTTCAGGGAGCACCAACACAGATAATTCCACTAAAAATGAAATGCGAAAATTTGGACGAAAACAATACTTTCTCCATATACTACGTATAGGGCTTAGAAAGTAAAAATAAACCAAGAAGTTTACAACTTAAAAATAATTGTAAGACGTAATCTTGAGTCTAGCAGTCACGAAAATGTTTTCCCATGAATGAACGCACTAGGTTAATGTTTCGGTACTTATGTAGGAAGATGCCTTCATTAAAGATCGGGGTCAAGCTGTGGTCACTTCACGTCTATAAGTTGTTTTCTTCAATGAAAGCTCAACACTTGCGTCAATGAGTTCCCACAGAGCATCACAATGTTTACCTTCAAGGCAATCTAGTTTTGTTTAGGTTGGTTTTTAACAATTAATTAATCCGTAGTTAATCATCTACATCAAGGCCGTAGCCATGTGGGGAGGGTTAGGGGGTCAGCCTCCCCCCCCCTGAAATCCCTTACGTGGATTTTTAAAGCTTTTATGGTGTTTTACGTTTTGATTGATTTTAGAGGAATTAGACGGGCTATAAGGTTGTTTAAGGGGTTGGCGTGCGAAGCACGCAATGCATTGTGTATTGAAAGTACTCTCAATACGGGGGTTGGCGTGCGAAGCACGCAATGCATTGTGTATTGAACATACCACCAATACGAGGGTTGGTGTGCGAAACACGCAATACTTTTCGTATTGAAAATACTCCCAATACGGAGGTTGGCGTGGAATGCACTGTGCGTCGGCGGCTTTACATACTGTTCAGTGTTAAAAGGGTTTAAATTCAAATCCCCGGTCCTGACCTGACCCCCCCACCCCGAAGTTTATCTGGCTACTGCCTTGATCTACATAAAGTGCTACGTACATTGTACTGAACATAATATGTTCAGGAATTATATTATGGAAAGGATAATTGTGTCCGTCTGTGTGACTTTTTTTATTTAATTAGTTTACTTAATTAACACAGATCGTTAATTGACGCGTTTCGGAACTCGTTCCATCTTCATATTATCGCTATGTTGAGGTCATTAATATGTTACAATAAATTACAGCACAACATAACACATATGCAAGCGCACAATAACACAAATAACACCATGGCGCGTGCGCACCATCGAACACGTTTAACTGCGAGGGCACGCGGGATCTCCAACTTGCAGTACCGCTTACTGTTTCCATTTCATATCTATCTTCTTAGCAAAGTCATACAACAAATTGGATTTTAAAGTTCAATTGATCATTCAACATTATGTTCTGAACTTTTTTATTGCGCTTTATATATTTCGTATTCCTCAAGCGTGTCCATTTTTTTGCTCTTCTTGCATATAGGCTATGTATTGGTTGGAAGTTAGTTTCAAAATTATAATACCAGTACAAATTATTTTCTTCTATAGTGTGTCGTGCATAGTTAGACTTGGCATAGGTTACTCTGTTACTTTTAAGATGTTCTTTATACCGTTTTTTTTTAAATTTTAAGTCGACTCCTACATCTTAGGAAATTAAAAAAAAAAATTACGAAATCGATTTGAAAGCAACGTTTTAGGTCAAGCACTTTGAAATAAACATTTTTTGTCTCTTGAAATTTTTTCTAAAAACTCTTCCTTTTCGAGATATTTACGTCGATTTATTTTAACACGTTTATAGGGCCGCCGTTTTGTTTTGGGTGTTCCGATTTTTATTTTCTTTATGTAATTTTTCTAGTCTTAAATAGACCTTTAAAGTGAGGTATCACATAACCATACTTTCCATTTCAAAACTTTGAGTTGCCCCCAAAATCCCCCCTTTTTATTGGACACTCAACATTTCTGATTGCTTCAAAAGATACTTTGGGCTAAGTTAGTATCGTTCCCCAAATGATATTTGTTTGTTTTCACAAACACAAAGGTTAAAGTGGGGGGGGGGGCTTTTAAGACACCTGGTATCACACCATCAATTCGTAACAACTCCAAAACGTTTCATTCTAGTATGAAAAATCTGTAGAAGGTTTTACTTCATAAACGAGCGTCCGGTTGTTTGTTTTTTTCAACGAACTCGTCCGAGCGACTTGAAAAACCAACGTGTCTACAAAATTTATATGTATACCAAAACGGATGAAATAAACGGTACCAGGAACTGGCACATACTTTCTCACAAACACATTTAAATTATTAAACAGATTCACTGTGACTTGTAGGGTGGGGCAGGAGAGGTGATTTATTAAAGTAGGAGATTAATTAATAAATATTATTATTATCTAGAGAGAAAACTATTCGATCGATTTCGAAAAAATTTGCACCAAACACGTCAATTAGGTCTTCATAGATGCACGTAAAATGGTTTTGATTTTTTTTTTAAACAACCCGCTTTATGGCAAAAAAACCCCCAAAAACAGTTATTATTATTGTTATTAGCTAAACGAGAATTTTTAGAAAGATGCGGGTTTCTGTATAAGGTAGGGCACATTAAAGGCTACAAATAAGCCAAATTTTATCAAAATCGTTAGAGCCGTTTTTTTACAAAAAAATAATAACTGATTTTTTGGGGGTTGTTTGGCCAAAAAGGGGGTTGTTTTTCAAAATTGTTCAAAACCCTTTTTCGTGCATCTATACATTCGTACTGGACATGTCTGGTGCAAATTTGGTTGAAATCGATAGAATAGTTTTCTCTCTAGCTTTGTATACTTTTATTAAAGTAGGCGATTAACTAATAAATATTATTATTATTAGCTAGAGAGAAAACGATTCGATCGATTTCGAACAAATTTGCACCAAACACGTCAATTAGGTCTTTATAGATGCACGTAAAAAGGTTTTGAAAAAATTTGAAAAACAACCCCCTTTATGGCCAAAAAACCACCAAAAATCAGTTATTATTATTATTATTAGCTAAACGAGAATTTTTAGAAAGATGCGGGTTTTTGTATATGGTAGGGCACATTAAAGGCTACAAATTAGCCAAATTTTATCAAAATCCGTTTTTTTATAAAAAAATAATAACTGATTTTTTGGGGGTTTTTTGGCCAAAAAGGGGGTTGTTTTTCAAAATTGTTCAAAACCCTTTTTCGTGCATCTATACAGGCGTACTGGACATGTCTGGTGCAAATTTAGTTGAAATCGATCGAATAGTTTTCTCTCTAGCTTTGTCTACATACATACATACAGACATACATACAGACAGACATTTTGTAAAAACCACTTTTTTGGACTCAGGGGGTCCCAAAACGGATATTTCCACAAAAATCTCAACATCGATTTTTTTTTGCGATCACTATACTTTCTCTATACTATAGTATAGTGAGAAAGTAAAATGCGGCTGTTAGGGTGCAAACACACACATTATTTTTAATGACACCTCAAAACGCGTTCTGCGGACTATGATCAATTAGTTTGACTTTCTTCCTGGAATGGAACTGAAAACTCCATAATAATCAGACGCAGTCTACAACGTATACGTAACAGAAATAACAGTCATGAGCGTGCCTGCATTATGCTGACCGGCAAAATATCAGTATTCAAACATACGGGGAGTGTAAAAGCTCTTTTATTATTCACCGCAACATTTATTCATAGAGAGAGATTTTACAAGTTATATTACACGTATAAATAAAATTGAACCTTATCTAATATGCGCATTTTAACATGCAAGTTTGTATCGATTTCCTCCTTTAGAAGTTCCAAGCTTTATACGCAGTAGTGATTTATTTCCAAACGGTGGTCGTGTTGGACAGTTCATTTACGCTAAACTTATCTTGCAATAACGTTTCCCTCACTACTTTTTTCAATAGTAAGTTTTAGAAAATAAACGGTACCAGGAACTGGCACATACTTTCTCACAAATACATTTAAATTACCAAACAGATTCAGTGTGACTTGTAGGGTGGGGTCGGAGAGTTTTTTTATTTAAGTTGGAGATTAACTAATAAATATTATTATTATTATTATTATTATCTAGAGAGAAAACTATTCGATCGATTTCGAACAAATTTGCACCAAACACGTCAATTAGGTCTTCATAGATGCACGTAAAATGGTTTTGAAATTTTTTTTAAAACAACCCGCTTTATGGCCAAAAAACCACCAAAAACAGTTATTATTATTATTATTAGCTAAACGAGAATTTTTAGAAAGATGCGGGTCTTTGTATATGGTAGGGCACATTAAAGGCTACAAATAAGCCAAATTTTATCAAAATCGTTAGAGCCGTTTTTTTATAAAAAAATAATAACTGATTTTTTGGGTGTTTTTTGGCCAAAAAGGGGGTTGTTTTTCAAAATTGTTCAAAACCCTTTTTCGTACATCTATACAGGCGTACTGGACATGTCTGGTGCAAATTTGGTTGAAATCGATCGAATAGTTTTCTCTCTTGCTTTGTATACTTTCATTAAAGTAGGCGATTAACTAATAAATATTATTATTATTAGCTAGAGAGAAAACTATTCTATAGATTTCGAACAAATTTGCACCAAACACGTCAATTAGGTCTTTATAGATGCACGTAAAAAGGTTTTGAAAAATTTTGAAAAACAACCCCCTTTATGGCCAAAAAAACCCCCAAAATCAGTTATTATTATTATTATTAGCTAAACGAGAATTTTTAGAAAGATGCGGGTTTTTGTATATGGTAGGGCACATTAAAGGCTACAAATAAGCCAAATTTTATCAAAATCGTTAGAGCCGTTTTTTTATAAAAAAATAATAACTGATTTTTTGGGGGGTTTTTTTGCCAAAAAAGGGGGTTGTTTTTCAAAATTGTTCAAAACCCTTTTTCGTGCATCTATACATTCGTACTGGACATGTCTGGTGCAAATTTGGTTGAAATCTATCGAATAGTTTTCTCTCTAGCTTTGTATACTTACAGACATACAGACATACATACAGACATACATACATACATACAGACAGACATTTTGTAAAAACCACTTTTTTGGACTCAGGGGGTCCCAAAACGGATATTTCCACAAAAATCTCAACATCGATTTTTTTTGCGATCACTATACTTTCTCTATACTATAGTATAGTGAGAAAGTAAAAGTAAAGTAGGATTGTGAAATATTTTCCCGGTGTATTAAGGGTGTGCAGTACGAGGACGAAACATTCAGGTCGTAGCCAGGGGGGGGGGGAATCCTTCCCCCCCCCCACGAAATCCCGAAATTTATCAGTAAAAAATAATACTAGGTTTAAAAAGTGCAAGTTAAATTATAAAATAGACAACACAACAGAGGATCCAACAACATATTTGCTTGATTACACTTATGTAAATGTACATAAGGGTAACGTATTAAACATAACTTGAAATTTAGTTGTTTGGTTATTGGTTTTGTTCCTTGTTTTTTGGTTCGGGGTTTTTATTCAAATCAGATTGAATTTTATATTGAAAAAAAAACAATGTTTACAATTTTGCACGTTAAACCACTATTTAAACAATGTTCTGGATGTTCAAAAGTTGATCCGGAAAAAATGACATTCACTTTAAGCACAAATACGATTTTTCCACATGCCATCCTGAAACGTAGTATAACTGTAATATCGCCGACTATCTAATAACTCGACTCCAAACACTCACTCAAAGTTGAGCTTTGATCTAATAACTTCTGTGAACAAATTACAATTAAAGTGCTGCAAAGTTTCTGATTAAATTATTTGATCAAACTAACACGTGTTAATCAAATAGTTTAACTTGCTTTGCCGACTAGCTTCATCTGAATTAAACAGTATTACAACCTCCAGTTCATTGGGATAATGTTTGCGGCCTACGACAAATAGCGGTTAACGTAAATGGTATTCTTAACTGTGTAAATCTGCGAAAACCTGCACCTCATACTAACGTGTTCCGGACGTCGTTTTTCAACATGAAATTCAGTGGTGTGGGCCGGGTATTTACCCAGTGGGAAGGTAAATATAAATTGCGTATTAACCCTGTTATACACCCAAAGGTCAATTAAATACCCAAAACGAGGGTATTTTTAGTTTTTGAGATTTATACAACATTTATTGATGTTTTGATGAAGTGTTGGGCAACAAGGGCTCAAAAACAGCCATTTGATACCTTAAATTGAAATTAGCAACATTATTTATCGTTCAAAACTAAAAAAAAGTACGTCCTGGTATTTTGCAGTGCTATTGTGTCTCTTAGTTCTTTCAATTAATATTAATGTTTTTTTCTTCTTAAACTAAGATACAATGTTGAAAACCCCTTTTTCTTATTTTAATATACGCTGAAATATTGTATAGGGGTTGGTAACATTTATTACAGTGTATTGTACATAGCAAAATAAAAAAAAAGAATAAACTGGAACTTAATTAGTTACTGTAGTTGGCTTTTATTTATAATAAATACTCGAACAAAAGCTTTAACAAATACTTTTTCCTACGCTTGTTATGAAAAGTAGCTCTTGTCACATTACCAACAGAACCCAAAGAAGGTGCTCGCCGCACGTGTGCGCCAAAGTGCAAAGTTAATCAAATGGTATTTACTTTGCGTACCCGGGTAACGTTCCCTTGGCAGTGGTTTCATTGTAGACAAAATAATGTTCATATACTATTCTTGTACTGACTTTTAAACATAAAACAAGTCAGCTGTTCCATTGTTCGTTTATTATTTCTTAACCTGACTTTGCTATTCTTGATAGTGAGTTGTAGTCAGGCTATTTAAGAGTTGTTATAACTTAAGACGTAAATTGCCGCCTCGGCTTCAGCAGCGTAGGCAAAATCTTGTGTGCAACACGAGCACAAAGTGTCTTTGCTGCATTCGAGAAAATTGCCAACATGTTGCACAAATAGCTATAACAATCTGACAAAGACCTTTCTTTTACTTAATTTTTTTCAATTAAAGAGTTGAAACTAAATAAGTAATTTTTTTTTTGTTGCAAAGATATTTGCAAAAACCTAACTTAAAAAGTCATACTTTTTCAGACGCCATTTTTAGAGTTAAAATAATGAAAATTGGATTTACCCTAAACGTATGCTTAAAATATAAGTCTCGACGAAAAAATGAGCCCCGGATGATCCTCTTACGAGGATTGCAACTGGGTCTAATTGTTGTATTAAACTTTTAACCATTTTTTAATAAATAAATAAATATCTCGTAAACTAATTAATATTTTTCAAATTAAATTTTAATGGTAACTTAAGGGCCACAAAAGGCTTATTTTCTGAAAGTTTAAAGGGTCCAGGTGCTTTTCTCAAAGAATGAAAAATTCTTGAAAATTTAATCGGTTTTTTGCAATTATTTAAACAAAATTATTAACCGATTTTAACTTAGGAGATCTCAAATTAACCTTTTTATAGTACCCTACAAATAAACAAAATTTGCAATACCCATTGGCAATTGTTTTCAAACTATTTAAAGAAAACCGATTTTTGCATATTAAACTACTAGGTATTTAAACAATGCTCTGGCTGTTCAAAAGTGGATCAGGAAAAAATCCATTTACTTTATGCATAAATACATAGATTTTTCAACATGTCATTCTGAAACGAATTACAATACATTTTTAACGGGTTTTTCTATAATTCTACTAGACTAAAGTAAATGATATTTAAAAATGACGTTTAAAATCAGACTTATATTTTTCGGGGAAAAGTTTAAATGCCGTACTGGTTTTATTGTGTGTGCTTCTTGGAAGTCTATATTCACATTTAACAAAAGAACTTTTGATCCCACGCAAGCAACGTCACGGGGTATGATTGTGTTGACAAAACGATGAAATTAAATGTGTAGGCGTAATGTCTTATTCAGTACCGAGAAAGGAACAGCTCGTAACATAGTTGACAACTGAAAAATCTCCCCCCTCGAAAGAGTCTGTTTTCAATGATGCGACAATAGAAACAATGTTTAAAAATAAAGTTTAATATCGATGTGTTCGCAAAAGATAATTTCATAAAATGTGAAAAGGGTAATAAAGTTGCAGATTTCAACACGTTAGCCCACGGATTGAAGAGTTTAAGCAATTCATTAAATATTCGCAAAACCTGAATTTTCTTTTTTCCAATCCGGTAAATCACCGGGCGATGACAGAGTTTTCGGGTGGCCTATGCACCCACCTTCGGATCACAGAAAATTAAGAAGACGTATCCTATCATTAGGTAGTCAAACTCATGAAAAGTTCTCAACATAAAACAATGGATCACAAAAAAACACAACACAAAACACATTGAAAACATTGGTCACGCTTAGGCTTAGTCGCGAGCTGATTGGTCAAGGCAAAACGTTTAGTCAGTTTAACAGTAAAGGAAATAATTTAATTGAGTTTATAGGTTATCTACCCCCTTTTCCACACCCTCAAACACAAAACATCAGAATGATACACCTGTGCCTTTTCTAATCAGCTTTCACGAAACACCTGTGCCAAATATCAACCCTCTAACTTCGTGGGAAGCAGGGAAGTAAAAGAGTTAGTAGTGAGTCAGTCAGTCAGGGGTTTAGATGTAACTAGATAGATTTGTTTTACCATGAAGTTTTGTATAAATTTTTGAATGTCGGTAATTTTACAAATATTATTCAATTTTTCTCCAAGTCATGCTGGCTAATCTCAAGTTTGTATGAATGAAAATGGCGCATATTATTACTTCTTTAGAAGTGCGCACTGCACTGAATAATAAGATGTATACAAACATTATTCGCTATTCTAAACACACATAGAATACAAATACGAGGTTTACGTAAATTACTAGTAAAATCACGTGCAAATTAACTTGATACACATGAGAAAAGTATAACTTCAAAACATTAAGTGTAATGTGTTATAGTACGTAATGTACGTTACATAAATGATTTATTTTGAGGTTATAAGTCGTTGAAATTTATCAAGGTCTCTAGAAAGGAAAGGTTACCTCATAGTCATGTAAACAAACTCAAACCCCTCGACCCGTTCCCTGTCCAGTGACGTCATCTATAGTATAAAAACACCGCGCTACCATGAAAGATGTATGTTTCGTCGTACAAATCACCTCATTTTTTTAAAAATAGATGTATTAAACTATTTTTGGGGTTGCAGTTTTTTTAAATGATACTTAAGTTACACATTTCAACATTTGTAATTGTAAGAATATATCTTAACCTTTTCAAAAACATTATGTTTATGTCATTAATTTGCAATTTACAATAATAACAAAAGTATAATCATACAAATTTTAATTTATATTTTTACTGACTAAAATTTAAAATAAAAAGCTATCTTGGTAATACATTTTAAATCATATAACTAAAAAGCAGTCATTAAAATTGTATTTAATATTTTTTACAGAATAAAAAAGAAAAAAATGCAATCACGATAATACATTTTAATCTATATATATAAAAGCCAAAACCCACTGACTCACTCATCACGATTTCTCAAAAACTACCAAACAGATTTGAATGAAATTTGGTATGTAGCTTCCTCTAGGGCCATAGGTGCTCACTAAGAAACGGTTTGAAAAAAAATCGAAATTTTAGGGGTGGTTTGGGGGGATCAAAGTTATTAAAAAATGACTTCTTCAAAACTACCGAACGGATTGGAATGAAATTTTGTATGTAGCTTCCTCTAGGGCCATAAGTGTTCACTAAAAAAAGGTATTAAAAAATTGAAAATTTTAGGGGGTTTGAATATAAAATAATTTGTAAATAACAAGCAAAAGATAAATATATCAGAATTAATAAAATAGCATTCTAAAATGTATCTCTCTATGATAGCCTACATATAAATTGTATGGAGTTTATTTAATTGGGTGGCAGTATTTTTTTGAATATGCAGGCCTATATTTAACATTCCTTGCATCAACTGTAAATAAAATATATTAGTATATTTGTTTGTTTTTTTTAACACGCTTTGTGTGGGAAGTTCATGGGGTTTAATAAGCTTCAAGTCACCAGGTGGGCATACTGAACAAAAAGTTATTTTCTACAATTTTAATGCAAAAAATAGCCACAGAAACTACTTTTAAATCAAAATATTAAGACAAAAGAAAATTATAATAACATTTTATATGAATAAGTGGTATTATATTATTTACTATTACAATAGAAACAAAAAATATCTAGGCCTACCTGTGAAATGATATATCAGTTCTTCCTTCTAGTTTTGCTTTTGCATAATAATATTTGCAAGTTGCAACCGCACAAATGGAACCACCTTTAGGTTTATTAATTGATTTTCTATCCATTGTAGGCCTAAATGATATATTTCTTCTACCTACACTTCTAAAACACTTTATATACACTAATTTAACGCGTATAAACGTAAACGACAGAGCTTTGATAGCTTTGATCACTGTCTAGGTATACTAACAACTACGTCACAGCCCCCACTCCACTTTTTTTGATATTTCCCGAATGAGGTAACCTTTCCTTTCTAGAGACCTTGGAAATTTATATTTTTTACTTTCTCACTATACTATAGTATAGAAAAAGTATAATGATCGCAAAAAAAATAGATTTTGAGATTTTTGTGGAAATATCCGTTTTGGGACCGCCTGAGTCCAAAAAAGTGGTTTTTACAAAATGTTTGTCTGTATGTATACAAAGCTAGAGAGAAAACTATTCGATCGATTTCAAATAAATTTGCACCAGACATGTCAAGTAGGCCTGTATAGATGCTCGAAATGTATTTATGCATAAAATAAATGGATTTTTTCCTGATCCACTTTTGAACATCCAGAACATTGTTTAAATACCTAGTAGTTTAATATGCAAAAATCGGGTTTCTTTAAATAGTTTGAAGACTTATGGGTATTGTCTTCTATGGGTAAATCTTTAAATAGTTTGCCAATGGGTATTGCAAATTTTGTTTATTTGTAGGGTACTATAAAACGGTTAATTTGAGATTTCCTAAGTTGAAATCGGTTAATAGTTTGTTTAAATAATTGCAAAAAACCGATTAAATTTTAAACATTTTCAAGAATTTTTCATTCTTTGAGAAATGCACCTGGACTCTTTAAACTTTCAGAAAATAAGCCTTTTGTGGCCTTTAAGTTACCATTAAAATTGAATTTAAAAAATATTAATTAGTTTACGAGATATTTATTTATTTATAAAAAAAATGGTTAAATGTTTAATACAATAATTAGACCCAGTTACAATCCTCGTAAGAGGATCATCCGGGGCTCATTTTTTCGTCGAGACTTATATTTTAAGCATACGTTTAGGGTAAATCCAATTTTCATTTTTTCGACTCTAAAAATGGCGTCTGAAAAAGTATGAATTTTTAAGGTAAGTTTTTGCAAATATCTTCGCAACAAATAGAAATAATGGTATGCCACTTTGATATTCCAATAGTTGGCATTTTTATACGATTTAAAAAAAATGGTTGCTCTAGCTCAACTAGGAGCCGAGATAATTTTTGTATTCACAATTTGTTTATTTATAAACATTAAGGGTTGATATTGTCGTCAGTGCTAGTTCAATACTCAAACTTAATGTTACCATTGAGTTTGAGGAAAGTTAAGTTTCTTTAAGTGCAATAAATGATTTTAAAGAGACTGCAGTTGCCGGGCGGTGTGAAGATACTGTACGAGTCATCGCAGTTACGTGCCTAAAGAATTGAACTTGGCAAATTCAAATCCAATGCCGATGGAATTTTTTTTGTTGATTTAGATTTCTTTTTTTTTAACTGGAGTAGAACGTTAAAATATTAACAACTGTAATATTACTTTTGTCCAAATTTGTATCAATTAGTTATAAACAATTAATTGTTATTGCAAAAAAACTCTTTTGTTCTATATTTCGTTCGAAAAATATGTGTAATAAAATATTTTTATAAATAAATAACTGTGTATATATAGTCATAAAAATACCTACTTTTATTATTTCACACAGTAGTTTATACAGTAAAGTTTTTTATTGAATTTTATTATAAAAACAAAAACAATTTTCCGATTTTTGCACATTAAACTACTATTTAAGGATATACAGTTAATCAAACTAAACTTCATATAATTCTACAAAATGTAATTCTATCCTTCAATTCCAGATCAAAATGTTAAACGGATTTACTGTATGCTCCGTCAATTTAACTTTTGAAACGGCTGTAGGTACAATTATAAAGATAGGTTGCAATGTCCAGATGGCCTGCATAAGGTCTACAAGACCAGAAAGGTTTCAAACTAGAATAAACGGTACCAGGAACTGGCACATACTTTCCCACAAACATATTTAAATTATTAAACAGATTCACTGTAACTTCATAATTGTAGGTGGGGTAGGAGAGGTGATAGTAGGAGATTAACTAAATATTATTATTATTAACTAGAGAGAAAACTATTCGATCGATTTCGAACAAATTTGCACAAAACACGTCTATTAGGCCTGTATAGATGCACAAAAAAAAGTTTTGACAAATATTGAAAAAAAACCCTCTTTTTGGCCAAAAAACCCCCAAAAATCAGTTACTGTATTATTATTCATATTAGCTAAACAAGAATATTTAGAAAGATACGGTTTCGTGCATATGGTAGGGTACATTAAGGGCTACAAATAAGCCAAATTTGATGAAAATCGTTCGAGCCGCTTTTTTATAAAAAAATAATAACTGATTTTTTGGGGGTTTTTTGGCCAAAAATGGGGTGGTTTTTCAAATCCTTTTTTCGATCATCTATACAAGCGTACTGTATGGATGCACGAAAAAAGGTTTTGACAAATTTTGAAAAACAACCCCGTTTTTGGCCAAAAACCCCCAAAAATCAGTTATTATTATTATTAGCTAAACAATAATTTTTTTAGAAAGATACGGTTTTCTGAATATGGTAAGGTACATTAAGGGCTACAAACAAACCAAATTTGATCAAAATCGTTAGAGCCATATTTTATAAAAAAAATAATAACTGATTTTTTGGGGGGTTTTGGCCAAAAAGGGGGTTGTTTTTCAAAAATTTTCAAAACCGTTTTTCGTGCATCTATACAGGCCTACTTGTCATGTCTGGTGCAAATTTGTTTGAAATCGATCGAATAGTTTTCGCTCTAGCTTTGTATACATACAGACATACATACAGACATACATACAGACATACAGACATACATACAGACATACATACAGACATACAGACAAACATACAGACAGACATTTTGTAAAAACCACTTTTTTGGACTCAGGGGGTCCCAAAAAGGACATTTCCACAAAAATCCCAACATCGATTTTTTTTGCGATCACTAAACTTTCTCTATACTATAGTATAGTGAGAAAGTAACATTATAAATTTGTAGTCGTGCCCTACTTCGTTCATATTGTAAATAAGGAGCCTTTTCCAAGTTTTTCTAGGATATTTTTTACTGTAAAATCTAACGTGTTACTAGACACAATATTTCTGTAGTTCTAACCGAAGTTTTCAATGTACCACAATTAATTTGAACAAACATTAAATTTCTAATGTTTAGGGTTTCATACCTTAACTATTCGTTTTTTGGCAGTCTGTCTGTCTTATCTGATTGTCTCGATTTTTTTACAGAATGGATGATATCACCACAATGTTATTTAACGTAGTAGTAAAGCATGCTAAACCGCTTATGTTCCATAACTTGCAAATAGTTTACGATGGGTTTAGAGAGATGTCGATAATATTTTCAAGTAGGGATCCATAAATCTATATACCTGTTATGTAGCGAGACTGCTGAGAACGTTCTACTGGCCGCGATGCTTTGAAAAAGTACATATGACTATCTTTATGGATTCCTGAACCTTCGGCATCAATGGAAAGGTCCGTTAAGGAAGCATTTAC
>JAGFPH010017545.1:0-11142 GCA_018207615.1 Philaenus spumarius | reverse complement strand
TAGTCCCGATTAATGAAATTAATTTGAAATAATGAGTGGCTCCGGAGTAGGCTCATAATTTAGGTAAAAGACGAAGATCGTATCTGGAGGAACGGTTGACACCACTTTACTCGTTCTTTGAAAGTTGACACCGTATCGGAAATAAACACGCTACCGATTTCGGTTAAATGTGTTTATAATGAATGGATGCATTAGACCAATTAGTGGCGTCCAAGCAATCAGCTGTAAAATAATTGTTTCTAAGTAAACGCAATTTAGCGTTCTTGAACTATTTTCTATTAAAAATGCTTTCATTGTTATGTTATGTTAAATTAAATACACCAACATGATCTTATTATCTTCACATTATTGGTATTTTGTAAAATATTTATTTGTCAAACAACCCTGAATTAGGATTCCTCCTTAATTGAGTTTAAAAACTGTTTTTTTAAGTTATAAAAGGCGGCCAATATCCAATATGAAGACCGAAAAAGTATTAAAAAACACTTTCTTCATTTAATGTCTTTTACTTTCTCCACCCTATACGTAGTATATGGAGAAAGTATTGTTTAAACATACGTATACTAAGAATTTTTACACTTATGTATTTATTTATATTCCTTTTTAGAATCTGAAAGTCTCGAAAATGTTAGATTTTACGCATTTGTAGGAGATAATTTTACGTAAAATTGCATATATTTTTTTAATAATTAATTTTATAATGCGTGTTTTAATCCTTTTTCACGAAATAAGAGAATCCAGAGTTTCAATTCTATAACGTTTCAGAGAACGTATCTACAAAAATATGTAACTAAATCTTGAAATATGTAAACGAAATTCTTAAATATGTTAACAAAGTCCACAAACATGTCATTAAAATCCTCAAATATGTAATTAAAATCCTCAAATATGTAATTAAAATCCTGAAATATGTAATTAAAATCCTGATATATGTAAACGAAATCCTGAAATGTATAAAAGAAATTCTTAAATATGTAAACAAAGTCCACAAACATGTCATTAAAATCCTCAAATTTGTAATTAAAATCCTGAAATATATAATTAAAATCCTGATATATGTAAACGAAATCCTGAACCATATAAAAGAAAACTGAAATGCGTAAACAAAATCCTGAAATATATAAACGAAATCCTGAAATATGTAAACGAAATTCTTAAATATGTAAACAAAGTAATTAAACATGGCATTAAAATCCTCAAATATGTAATTGAAATGCTGAAATATGTAATTAAAATCCTGATATATGTAAACGAAATCCTGAACTACGTAAAAGAAAACTGAAATGCGTAAACAAAAATCTGAAATATGTGACAAAATCCTCAAATATATAAACGAAACCCTGAAATATGTAAAAGAAAACTGGAATGCGTAAACAGAAATCTGAAATTTGTGACAAAATCCTGAAATATATAAACGAAATCCTGAATTATGTAAAAGAAAACTGAAATGCGTAAACAAAATCCTGAAATATGTGACAAAATCCTGAAATGTGTAAACCAAATCATGAAATATGTAAACGAAATCCTGAAACATGTGACAAAATCCTGAAATATGTAAACAAAAACCTGAAATATATAAACGAAATATGTGACAAAATCCTGAAGTACGTATACTAAATCATGAAATAAGTTAACAAAATCCTGAAACTTGTAGTTCTGATATGTTACCCTGGATCGAAATCCTAAAATATGCAAAAAAAAAGTCCTGAAATATGGAAACGAATAGCATTAATAGCATTCAATAACTGTCACAATTAAATAATTGTTTTGATAACTGCCAGAAATACGGGTTGTATTTTTTTTTACCAGAACATATTTTTAAATAATTTAAAGATCGTGTAAATTTTTACTTCCGGTCAAAAAACGAGCTTTCGGTTGTTGGAGTTTTTGCTAATGAACTCGTCCGAGTGACTCAGAAAACCCAACATGTGCACCAAATTTGGACCAAATCGGACGTAAACTGCGGCCATTAGAGTGCAAACACATACAATTTAATACAACTTTTAAAACTGTATAACTCATTACGAGTAACACCCATGTGTTGAAATTGCAATATACCACGTTTAAAATATGCAATTATATTATTTGAATATTCTAAAAACAACACTTGAAAGGTTATTTTTCTTACAAAAAAAAAGGCATAAACAATTATTTTAAAAATTTAAACGGTAAACGGAGCGAGGGCCAGCCGATCTTTTGCCGTGGGGGTCATAGAACTGTCAAAAGAGCCAGGTAGGGCCGAGGGCCAGTCGACTCCCCAGAGCGGAAGTAATTCAGGGGAGGGGTAAGATTAAATGCATAGAGTACGACTCTAAACTAATTTCTATAGAAGAGTTTTTAAGGTTAATAATTATACAAATATTATAATCATACATTATAATATTATAATATTATAATCATTGGCAAAATACTATGACTAAACAGTTTAGGTAAGTCCTCTAGTTTTTTTTTATTCTAATTATATAAAGTGATAATACAACGAAATATTATAATTATACAAATATTATAATCATACTGTTATCGGCAAAATACTGTGACTAAACAGTTTAGGTAAGTCCTCTAGTTTTTTTTAATTCTAATTTTATAAAGTGATAATACGACGAAATATTATAATTATATAAATATTATAATCATACTGTTATCGGAATACATAAACGATAATTAAAACCTTTCCACCCGCACACCCACCGCACAGTAGAACAGGTCACTGATCCTTAGCCGGTTGGCCCTCGCTCCGCCAAGCCTCTGGCTGTCAAATTACCCTCGTCAAAGTTTTTAGGCAACTGGCCCTCGGTCTTAGACTCATTTAAACATAGAAAGATATGCAGAGGTGCTATCCTGAGACTCAACTACATACCTGAAGTAATTTTATGTTGTTCATTTAAGAGCAATAAAGCTCAAAATAGTGAATGGTATTCTTATGACATAAGAAAAATGGTAGAACTTACGTATTATATTATGGAGCATGGCATCCTGACCAGCGTGGCATTGTCTTATTGGCGAATTTCCATAGGAAAAATGAGCTATTACAGTGGCTCTAATGGTGAGACCTAATATCGGGAGTTGTCAATCAGCACCGATGCTAGCCCCCTATAATATTCAAATAAAATAATTACATATTTTAAACGTGGTATATTGCAATTTCAACACATGTGTGTTACTCGTAGTTTCATTTTATATTAAGTTTTATTTTTTACTTTCTCCACCCTATACGTAGTATATGGAGAAAGTATTGTTTTCGTAAAAATATTCGAATTTGAATTTTCAGTTGAATTATCTGTGTTTGTGCTCCCTAAACCCAAAAATATTTTTAGTGGAATTTTTTGTTTTGGTGCTCCTTGAACCCAAAAAAGTGTTTTTAGAGTGGTGTCTGTCTGTCAGTATGTATACACGACCAGAGAGGACACTATTGGTCCGATTTTCATGAAATTTGGTATGTAGGTACTAAACCCTAATATCTCCAGGCGTTTTTTTCATTTTTTGGAATTTTTAATTTTAAGGGTAATTTACCCCTAAAAACCCATAAAAAACGACAAAAATGCAAATTTCTCAAAAACGGCTCTAACGATTTTGATCAAATTTTCAGTATTTATAGTGTTTAAGATGCCAAACAAAATGACACCACCCGCTTTTATCAAAACTTCGAAGTTTTATAACTATGGGGAAATGTTTAAAAATAAACAAGTTTATGTTGTCAATCTAGCATCGCGGCGGCCGCCGCACGGGGTAGCACCATGGTAGCGATCACGGCCAGTAATTCTAAGGTCGCGCGATCGAATCCCGCCTAGGACAATAATTTTTTTATACGATTGACGTAGGTAGAATATTATTTTTTTGTTTTGTTCTAAAAAGTAATAAATAAAATGATCGAAAACAATATTATTTTTACTACAGTAAGTTGGGAGAAAGTTTGTGTCAGTTAACTGATACCGTTTATTTTTGTTAGTGTTGTTTTGCGGACTTAAGTAGAATAAAGGTTTTGGTGATTTTAACTCCGACTCCTAATAGATACTTTAATGTCCCTTTCTAACTCTTCTACCCCCATCATTGCAGTCTCTCTCTCCATACGGATATAGGCCTAATTACGATCGAATGTAATGCCAGTTGCCCACAGAAATATCGCTAAGGGATAGTAAAATATGTGTCCCTTTGAACTATTATTTCCTTTTCCAGAAACTCGCTGGATCCTTTTAGCAGGCTTTTAAATAGTCACAAGGTAAAATAGGCGGAACCCGACAAAGCCTCCGCAACAGGAGCAGGTAAAGAGGACAGTCTCTGGCAAAAGTGATAATGATACTCTTGAAACAAAACACTGTTCTCTGAGAAACAGAAATAGTTGTCGAGCCTTTCTACTCACTTGGAATTTCTTTTATATTTTATAACATTGCCTCTATATCCAGAATGGGAATTTCGGGAAATGCTTAAAAATATCAAATGGGTATTCGCATCTTGTGACTTGTCTTAAACAGACAAAATTAGTAATGCTCTTGAAATATTTGTGTGGTCTACTCTAACCAAAATGACAGTACAAATTGTAACTGTGATTTAATTTTTCTTTGCAAGTTGCTTCTGTTTAATTTTGTCTTTGTTAATTAATTCCGTTTACTTTTTTCTTTACAAATTGATTCTGTTATTTTTGTTTTACTAATTGATTCTGTTTATTTTTCTAATTGATTATTTTTATTTTTATTTACCGACTAGCTGAATACCCGTGCTTCGCTACAGGGAATTTGTTTTGTTTTTTCATCACTATGTTTCATAACTGTAATATTTTTCTCTCGTTTTCTTTCATCTATTATTTCACGTATTTTCAGTTAGTTTGGTATTTATTATTCACTGGTTGCTCGTCAATTGTCTTCGTCATGGTATGTGTGCTGAATAAATTAAACCAATTAAAAAATGTAGAGTAAAGAGCGTCTTCTTTTTCAACCCCAAATCTACAGACTGGTAAATCACCCAGATGTTTGCAAATCACCCAGATACGTCTTTAATATACGAATGCATAGATAGGAATAGTTTTGATCAGCTTAAATATTTTCTTAAAATTAACAAATGCTAAATTTAGCTCTCTAGCTATAAGGGAAGAATAAAAATTAGTATTTATTGTTTTCAGGGGTTGTTATTGCATTTTCACCCCTGGCAGCACGTAACAAAATGTAAAACTCATTTACTTTTATATGTGTTTTAATTCTCTCTTTTGCTTAATTATCACTACGCCAAATTTGGTTCCGTTCCATAAAACTGTTTAGGCGAGGGGGAGGGCAAGCACCCATATAAATTGGATCAAAAATACTTTTCTTCTCTATCAACTAGATAAACAACTTATAAACCTATTATGGTTGATTGTTGATAAATAAAAACGGTTAAATTTTAATTCTGACTGCATTTGTACTTTTTTTAAAATAAAGTGCTTCATTTTAAGAAATTTTTCAAATATTAAAAATAATTCGACCACGCAGCTGAACCGCTGACGTGAATTGATCAAATTTCCAAAATTAAGTTTATAGGCCTATGTTTTAGGGTTTCAACCAACAATTTGGGAAATAGGTCTATTCACGATGGTGCTGAATAGTTACAAAATGGTTCGCACGTCATTCAGCATATTGGGAGATTCTTTAATGCACAAAGCATTGCGTGCTTCGCACGCCAACCCCACGGTAGAATAAAACACATGGCTTTGAACCGGGTACTTCTATGGTATATTACGTTTTGATCGATTTTGGGGGAACCAAGTGAGCTATAAGGTCGCGTAAAAAAGAAAAATGTGCAGAATAACATCCTACATTTATATTTGTAGGAAAAACTCAAAAACAAAGTCATTCTCGTAGGAAAAATCAAAAAAATAGTTACTTACGGTCAAAAAACGTGCTTCTGATGGTTGGATTTTTTTGGCTTACGAACTCGTCCGAGCGACGTAGACAACCAACATGTGTACCAAATTTGGACCAAATCGGACTTAAAATGCGTCCGCTAGAGTGCGAACACATATATACATATATATATACACATATATATGTATATATATATATGATTTTTAATGACACCCCAAAATGTGTTCTGGGGACCATGATCGGTGCTCATTTGCTACTCCCGACCTTGGGTCTTACCGAAAGGGCCACTGCAATAGCTCATTTTTCCTATGGAAATTCGCTAGCAAGACAAACAAAAATATCAGAATATAATGCTTCCACCTGTATTGTTTATTTCTTCTAACATATTATACTATCTAAAGTTAGTTTAGGTTCCAGCTACACACCGGTGCTGTTAATGATTGTGTCTAGCCTGCCTATGCGTCCTCCCACACGAATGTACATTCTCCAGATACACATGTACTGTCTCTATGTGCATGTATCCATTCTGTACGGGATGAAATGTTGCGGTCGTCTCTTCACGATTAGAAGCGTAATCCGAATCGACTCTTTGTTAACTTATTACATTCTTGAGTGTTTCCGCCTCTGCAACCATGGCAACAAGTCGGTTGTCATAACAAATCACTGCCAAGAACGTAATAGCGGCTTCGTCGTGAAATACGACTTCCTTTTAAACTTCAACGTAACGAGTTGAATTATCAATAAAATAACTAAACAATGACGTCCGACCTGTACGATCAGCTGTTTTATTTTATACTGAAACCTTGTTTATAGTTTTATTTCCATTTTTATTTTACCTATATAGATATATTATGTTTGAAAAGTATGGAAACCGCTTAATATCTCAAAATGTACGAGCTGTTAGTCACAGCTTTAAAAAGAACGACTTTTTGGTGAGTTTGAAATTTTTGTCCGTCATCTTGGATCCGCCCTCTTGGAATAAATCTCATTTTTACTTTCTCCACCCTATACGTAGTATATGGAGAAAGTATTGTTTTCGTCCAAATTTTCGAATTTGAATTTTTAGTGGAATTATCTGTTTTTGTGCTCCCTGAACCTCCAAAAAATGTTTAATGGAATTATCTGTGTTGGTGCTCCCTGAACCCAAAAAAGTTTTTTTTGTGATGTCTGTCCGTGTGTCTGTGTGTCTGTAAGGATGTGTACAGAGCTGGAGACCATACCAACGATCCGATTTCGATGAAATTTAGTATGTAGGTGTAGTTCAGGGGTTTTTTCATTTATTCAAATTTTGGATTTGTAAGGGGTTTTACTCTCCAAAAATGGCCAAAAAACGAGAAAAATCTAAATTTCTCAAAAACGGCTCTAACGATTTTGTTAAAATTTGGCTTATTTGTAGCCCTTAATGTACATTACCATATGCAAAAAAACGCATCTTTCTAAAAATTCTCGTTTAGGAAGTAATAATAATAATAATAATAATAACTAAATTTTTGGGGTTTTTGGCCAAAAAGGGGGTTGTTTTTCAAAAAAATTCCAATGTTAAAGGAAGCAAGTTAGGTTACACTTTTCTCGTAAACGATTAGGACTACTCGTTTGAATTTTCTAGAATGTTATTAGCATATAGTTGTTGGTAATCTGACACAATTTTGTTATTGGTTGGTGAGTGTTTCTATTTTTTTTTTTTTTTTAATAAAATGCCACAAAATGTATATTTTTTACAAGCACAATTTTTAAATTAGAAAAATAATAAACGGTACCAGAAACTGGCACGTACTTTCTCACAAACATATTTAAATTATTAAACAGATTCACAGTGACTTCATAATTGTAGGAGGGGTAGGAGAGGTGATTTTAAACTAGGAGATTAACTAATAAATATTATTATTATTATTAGCTAGAGAGAAAACTGTTCGATCGATTTCGAACAAATTTGCACCAAACACCTCAATTAGGCCTGTATGCACGAAAGAAGGTTTTGAAATTTTTTTAAAAACAACCCCCTTTATGCCCAAAAAACACCAAAATCAGTTATTATTATTATTATTATTAGCTAAACGAGAATTTTTAGAAAGATGCCGTTTTTTGCATATGGTAAGGTACATTAAATGCTACAAATAAGCAAAATTTTTAAAAATCGTTAAAGCCGTTTTTTTATATAAAAAAAATAACTGATAAGCTATTTTGGGGGTTTTTTTGCCAAAAAAGGGGTTGTTTTTCAACAATTTTCAAAACCGTTTTTCGTGCATCTATACAGGCGGCCTACTTGACATGTTTGGTGCAAATTTGTTCGAAATCGATCGAATAGTTTAAATAATAATAATAATATAATATGGATGTGTGTTAAATGCATCTAATATTTTCCATGGTAACATTTTCATAATTTTGCAATTCTAAATAACCACCTCCTATGCTACTCTTGGGAAGGTATAAAGTTTCAACTGGGAGAAAGTATGTGTCAGTCATCTGGTACCGTTTATTTTAAATGGAAAGGTATTCATGTGATACATCATTTCGACGTAGAATTTCAAGACAAAACCAACGGTGAAATTTTCACATCCATATCTTTAACCAATTAGAAATGGCGGCCAAAAACGACGAAATCGTGTTTTCCGATTTTGCCCCGTTTTGCCTAAATTACCGAATGTAAAATTTACGGGAATGAAATAGTTGATTTAAGCTCGTCTGTGATTAAAATGTATATTTTCTTTCGTTTTCCAAAATGTTTTTCAGGTTTTTGTTTAAAATATTAAATTATAGCCTCTGTACTTATACAATGCTGAAAATCCATAAGGTACAATACACTGGGTTAGATATAGTGTGTTGTCTATAAGCCTAAGTAGTTTCTTTTGAAGAACGAAGTACACAAAAGGAATTTTGAAAACGATAAACAACGATTCGAACCTGTAACAGCTGATTCAGTCCATTAACTTTAATACTTCAACAAAATAAATAAATATTAATACGTGTTCATTTAATAGACAGTAATATGTAAGCGTCCACTGGTTCCCTATGCTACGTATTAACACAGTAAACATTAAAAAATAATCTATACTAATATTATAAAGAGGTAAAGTTTGTTTGTTTGTTTGTCTGTTTGTATGTAGGGGCATAATCTCTGGCACTACTGAACCGATTGAAAAAATAGTTTTACTAATAAAAAGCTACACTAACTCTGAGTTACATAGGCTATAATTCATTTCGATAAAAATTTTTTTATTTTAATATTTGTAAATTTAGTCGGAAAAAATTCTTAGGTTAGGCCTAGAATGATAAACCAACACATGTATTTATATTTATTACCATAGCAACCAGTTGAAATAACAGATAAAATAACTGTATGCTCCAATATTTCGATTAACAGCTGATTTCAAATTTTGAAGCAATTATTTTTGTATTTCTAGCTTTTAGGTTAGGGTTTTAAAGTGTAGACCTGAGCCTTGCTGGTTCTTTTAACCATTATTATGAAATATTAAGAAATAATTTAATTTGAACATTTAACATTATTTACCATCTTAGTTTTGAGGTTATTATTAATCCTACACCTTTATTGTAAATAAAATATACCATATGTTTCTATAAGGTTCCATTGGGGGTTGGCGTGCGGAGCACGCAGGGGTTTCCCCTAGTTTATAATAAAACTCCATATACATTTTTTATTTTTTATCTTTGTACAAAAAACAACTTTTGTACATTGTTAACAGGGTTTATTAGTGTTTGTAGTTTGATAACCAATCAGTAAATTAGCTTTAAATTTAAACGCTTCACTGTAATTAATTAACTATTAAGGTTGTGCTGCAGTGAAGAATACGTTTACGAATCATAAAACAAAAGTAATTTAAACACTTTTTCGCTACTTTTCAATCAACTGCAATAGTATCGCTTGTGGTGTATTTTAAAATACTTATGCGTATAAAATTGTTGTTCAGATTCTATTCACAAGCCCAGTAGTAGCTTTTTAAAACAAATAAAACCTTCCTTTGAACCTTAGCAAAATGTTCACTGAATCTTTAGTTAAATATATCCTTCGTGGAGCTCTAATGCAATTTAAAGCTGTATCTTTGGGTAAACAGATGCCCTTGATGGAGTCTTTATCAAATTTTCAACCAAATCTTTAGAAAACAGGTATCTATGGTTGATAAAATTCTCATCTGTATTTTTGGAAAAGAGGTGTCCCTGTCCAAATCAAATCTTAATCAATTTTTCAACTGTAGCCTTAGAACACACACATCACAGACGAAGTATTAATCAAATTTAAATCCTCAACTTTAAAAAAAAATTCGACCACGCAGCTGAACAGCTGACGTGAGTTGAGAAAATTTCCAAAATTAAATTTATAGGCCTATGTTTTAGGGTTTCAACCAACAATTTGGAAAATAGGTCTATTCACGACGGTGCTGAATAGCTGCAAAATGGTTCGCACGCCATTCCGCATATTGAGAGTATCTTCAATACACAATGCTTTGCGTGCTACGCACGCCAACCCCGCCGCAGAATCCACCACATGGCTTTGAACCGTGTACATTTATAGTATTTTAAGTTTTGATCGATTTTAGGGGAACCAAGCGAGCTATAAGGTCGCGTAGAAAAACAAAATGTGCAGAATAACATCCTACATTTATATTTGTAGAACAAACAAATTCATTCTCGTAGGAAAAATCCCAAAAAATAGTTACTTCCCGTCAAAAAACGTGCTTCCGATTGTTGGATTTTTTTGGCTAAAAAACTCATCCGAGCGACGTAGACAACCAACATGTGTACCAAATTTGAACCAAATCGGACTTAAAATGCGGCCGCTAGAGTGCGAACACATATATGCAGATATATATATATATATATATGATTTTTAATGACACCTCAAAAAATGTTCTGGTGACCATGATCGGTGCTCATTTGCTACTCCCGACCTTGGGTCTTACCATAAGGGCCACTGCAATAGCTCATTTTTCCTATGGAAATTCGCTAAAAACATATATCCTTGAAGAAGTCTTTTTCAAATTAGTTACTGTACTATTTTAGAAACACGGATCTATGGTAGAGCTCCAATTAAATTGTAAACTGCATCTTTGGAAAGCCGATTTGCAAGTCGGAGTCTTTACATGTCCTCTCTGCTACTAGATAAATCTGTTGTAGGTTTATCTGCTCCGATACTGGTAGCTGCGCGACATCCGTCTGTTCTTGTATCTCCTCGCGGAAAGGACGCCAGCTTCGTGTTAATTATGACACCGCCGGGTTGTCGAGAACTTCCGAATAATCCCTCCGGACGACGGACAGTGGGCAGCGCGAGTGGGAGGGACACGCCGAAAGCCGATAT
>JAGFPH010017543.1:0-14584 GCA_018207615.1 Philaenus spumarius | reverse complement strand
TAAAGAGAAGGTCAATTCCTGAAGAGGAACAGCGCGTACGCAAGTAAAGGGAATTACAGGAAGGACATCACGACTTGACTGTCAATAGGGATCTTATGTGTGCGAAACGTTTTATTTACATAATTACTTTTCAACGGGGAAAATGTTATGTAGAAGAATTT
Source organism: Philaenus spumarius (assembly GCA_018207615.1). Classification (NCBI taxonomy): domain Eukaryota; kingdom Metazoa; phylum Arthropoda; class Insecta; order Hemiptera; family Aphrophoridae; genus Philaenus; species Philaenus spumarius. The sequence continues at coordinate 14,423 of JAGFPH010017543.1, read as the reverse complement.
ATCGAATCGGCCTTGGCATATATCGAACGATTTCCATAGGAAATGACGCTCGAGACAACGGTGGATTTGCGGAAGTTAAGTCTTTAGGTATGTGGTCCTCAAGACCGGTGTTTTAATAGAAGTACAATATTTTTAAAATATATTACTGTATTTATTTACAATAATTATATCATCCCATGCTCATGCGCTGCGAAAAAACTCTCTTCTCGAGAATGAATCGCTTCCATCGGCCTCGCAACAGAGCTGTTTAAAAAAAGGCGGATTTTAACCGGGTACTTTTATGGTACTTTACGTTTTGGGGGAACCAGATGGGATAAAAGGTCGTGTCAAAACACAAAATGTGCACAATAATCTCATAAATGTATCGTTTTAAATAGAAATCCAAAAAAGTTTCATTCTAGTATGATAAATCTTAAAAAAAACTCTTTACGTCCGGTAAAAAACGTGCTTCTAGTTGTCGAATTTTATATTTTTTTTATCTAAAAACCTCGTCCGAGTGACTTAGAAAACCAACGAGTGTACCAAATTCGAACCTAATCGGACGTAAAATGTGGCAAGTTATATTTAAACACATTTTATAATTAAATTACAAGTAAAAAAAAAAAAAAAAACTAAGACCAAGACCGGGAGTTGAACCCGGGACCTTCACTTTTCCGTCGTGATGCTCTGCCAACTGAGCTACCCTGATCGCTCCAGATATTGATCCATGTTATCCCACTTGTAAGCTGAAACATGTGAATTGAGATTGTTTTCAATGTCGTATACACGAGGTATTCCATCTGTTAATTCGATAATTACGGTAAAACCGTACAAGTGGGATAACATCGATCAATATCTGTAGCGATCAGGGTAGCTCAGTTGGCAGAGCATCACGACGGGAACGTGAAGGTAACGGGTTCAACTCCCGGTCTTGGTCTATGTTTTTTCACTTGTAATTTAATTAAATATCCCTTGCTGAGGAAGTGTGTAAGCGGAAAAAATAATTAAAACATTTTATAATATTTTTATACATTTTTTAAAATAAAACTCACTCAAACATTGACCACTAACGACCATAATAGTCACTGCACTATCCTCACCTTTCCTATGGAAATTCAATAATATGATCAATTTATGTTTGTCTTTTATTCGTGTTTATTAAACAGAGTAGGTTTTAAGATCTTAAACTCTTTTAAGAACTATTAAAATACTTTTGGTTGAGTTTTTAAATGTTAGTTAGCATTTCTAGTCCACTAATGCAGACAAAGATTTATTCAGCGTCCATAAAGATATACCGCCAGTTGAATCGAGTTCAATTAATTGTATTAAACCGTAAACAACGGTTCTAAGCCAACTAGATCACCGCAGGTTGAGCTCAAGACCAACTTGATTACAGACGATTGTTACAACATACTTTATCAAAACCACAAATCTAAATTATCGGAGCGAAGAGCGATGAACTGATTACCTGAACCAATTAGCCTACTGTAGTTACTGCGTAACCGTTAACTTTTGCTTCCATAACGTCTTCACCTCGGTCTATTAAAAACCATAGAACATAAACAGCTCAACAACATGCCTTAAATATAATGTCTTGGCTAAAAGTGCACCTGGCATATGTTAAACAAGTCAGCGTTAGTGGTAAAAAAGGGTCAGAGTGAAGTAATTATTTTAAATTACTTAAAAATATAATATCAAAGTCGTGAGTAATTTGAAAGTATTCCAAGGTCTACACTTATATTTCTTTGTATTGTATATAAACACATTTTAAAACATATTTAAAATAGAATAAGGCTACGGAAATAAACAACTTTCCAAGATTGTTGGTTAAAGTAATCTGTTTTGTAAGTCATGTGCAAATTGTGCAGTATTATTCTTGTTTGAATCTTCTTTATTTTTGGGACGAAGTTCCTTCAAGCGGCTAGCGGTAGGATTTGACTAATAGAAAATGTAACGCGTAACGAAAACCCGTTATAGAATTGGTTGCCGTGGTAATGAATGTAAATACATTCAAAAAACATGTGTTTTGGTTTATCAATTGAACTAAGGAGACGTTCGCTTCCGTCCGCCGTAGTTCAGATATTACATTCAATATAAATAAAATGTCGGTTCATTAGTCTAGGCCTAACCTAAATTTAAATTACATTAGGATTTAAAGAAAAGGCGATGAACTTTGTTCCTGACGGGGCTCCCACGACAGCACACATTTTATTTAATTTTAACTCCACTAGTTTGCTAAACTGAAAGCGTATTTAGGCCTGCTTCAGATCATAAAATGAGCTAATTTTGTTTACAATTTGTGGTTTTTGTTTACATAAACATGAAGTATTACGAAATAACTATTGCTTTGTTTTTACAACAACTCTTATTGAAGAAGTTTTTTTTAGAAATGTTTTTCATTTTCAAAAATGATTCAAAGGCAAATATTTAAAACACAAAACTGGCATTATTGTGACGTCTTATGATGTTCCTATGTAGCTATATTATTAATATATCATGCTTTGGTTGTAGAAAATTTGGAAAATTTGTTTTTACTAATTCACTTCCGAAATTTGACTTGTTCCACACGAACAATGTTTTATATGCGATTTACCTCGAAATATGAATTTACTTGTCCGTAACATTTTTACAAATCTAAAATTTAAATTGTTTAAAAAAAATAAAGTTAATAAAAACTAAAACCGTAACACTTATGAATAAAAATATTTACATGTTTCAACGAGGTTTTGCGTAACGTCACATTCTTTGTCAACGAAGCTTGTTTTCTGTATCATTTTATTACATGAGAAGACCCATGAGTGGTTCACACTCACAATATTGAGCGAAATCAAGTAACGAAGTTTATATAGTATTATACAAACGAAACGGATAACTATTTCACAATAAATCACGCATAATTTTGTCAATGTTAAAGTGCCACTTCTTATAAAACTACTTTCAATCTGGTCTATTCCAACCCTTATAATAAAATACTAATCATAGATTAACTATTGAAAGAAAATTTATGCACAATTATTTCTACATCTCTAAAAACTTAAATAATCTTAGAGTCGGTAGAAAGCAATTGTAAAAACATTAACATTATTTTTTAAATCTATACGGTAGAGAACCTAACACGTATTCAAAGTAAGTTGATATTCTTTTTTTCAGTGAGTAATTGTAATACAATATTTAATCTTTAAAAATTTGTTTACAATATACTCAAAAATAAATTATCAAATAAACCAAAATTATTACTATCATTAAGTTCAACTATAGTAACAATCTCCTATTACAGCAAAACAAAATATTATATTTTGTATAACTAAGACATTTTTACTTGAAAACAATTAATATAATCACTGCCTTGTGGGCACTTTTATAATTGTGCTAGCTGTTACACTCAAGCCGAGTTAAAAATAAGAAGTTTATATTCTTCTCAAGCTATTTAAATAATAATTAAATACGTGTTGAAGTTTCAGTAAACAAAAAGTCGAAATATGAAAAGTAGTTTTCGATTTCACTCTTAAATAACACAAAATACATATTCCGCTTCATATTATATGATAGATTATAGTTATAATATATCTTATAAGAAAAACTGCATGTAAATATAATCAAAGCGTTTAATATTTTTGTTTTTAAAGTTTGACTTTGTGAATTTTCTTTTACTAAGACACATACAATTTAAAATGATAAAATTGTACCCTTTCTAATCCTTATCCATGACAAAATTAATTTTATACTAAATGTAATCTATATATTATATAAAACTTAAATCCACTGACTCACTGATTACGATTTGACAAAAACTATTAAACGGATTGGAACGAAATTTGGTATGTAGCTTCCTCTAGGGCTATAGGTGCTCTCTAAGAAAGGTTTTAAAAAAGTTTGAAATTTTAGACTGGGTTGGGGGTGGGGGGGAGGGAAAAGATATTTAATAAACCACCGAACGGATTGGAATGAAATTTGGTTTGTAGCTTCCTCTAGGGCCATAGGAGCTCGCTAAGAAACGTTTTAAAAAAAATCGAAATTTTAGTAGAGGTTTTTGCGTTAAGAAATTGTTTTAAAAAAATCGAAATTTGAGGGGGTTTGGGGGTCAAAGTTACTAAAAATCCCCATAAGAAATGCATAGTGTAATATATTTATTGATATAATATGTTTTTTTTAAATATACATTTAACTTTGATTTGTCTATCCGTGCAAAGCCGGATCGGGCCAGCTAGTTTAGTATATTTAAAATTTAGTATATTTAAAATATTTAATTATTACTACAAAACAAAATTTGTAGCTACAAAAAGGTAATTAAGACAAGTTACTTGAAGTTCTAAATAATATATTTGTAAATAAAGTGCATAGAAAGTATATATCTGACGAATTAAATTACAGGCAAATTACGTACGCAAATAATATTCCGTTTATTTGTCTGTTATACTTTAATATTAAATTTTAAAGTGGATTTCGGATCAAAATAACTTTTAAAGAACAGTAAAAAAACAAATCTAAGTTTAGATTCTTAAGGCGATCAGCCACCAAAAATCGATATATTTTTTAAAATTTATTTTATTTTATTTTTGTATTTTACATACTTTTCTGAGCATGTGTTCAACTTTTTAGGCCGTTGTGATCATTTTTTATTTATATAAAGAAAAGGTAGTGCAATTGGCGATTTCACGGTGTTGAAACATTGATCCCCGTTTCCCGAAAGTTTACTTTTTCCATGTTTACTTACGTTTGAATAGCATCTAAAGTATTAGACCTAGGCCTTTGAAATGTTTACCACTTTATTTTGGATATATTTAAAAGATTCGTGGGTATGGAAAACACAATTGCCATAAAAATACTAAATTAACAATATTTTATAATGATACAAAATTTTGAAAAATATATCGAAAAGTTTCTTTGTATTATAGGCTACAAAATATTAAAAACATTCTTCAAATTGTTTAAAAAACAAGAACGTTATTCAAAATAAAAACAAAACAAAAAACCAATTAAAACAATCAAAATGATTAGTTAAAAATACATAAATGTGCGGGGAAATGTTTCTCCCTTCAAATCATTCGTTTTAGTTGTACTAGACAGTATAAAAATTAACTCAAAGGTTAAATCATAAAAATACAAAATGTATGTTTTTGGTTTCGGATCGCTTTAATTGTTCTATACATAGCAATTATATTAATTGTGTCATATTAATTCACAGAACAATATTAATTATAAGGGAAAAATCTTTCCGTGAAACATTTCATTAGATTAATTACTTGGATAGGATCAGCTGATGACTGTGTCACACTCTGCGGTGACTCACTTGGCCTAAATGAAATAGAAAAGATCGCATTTCTATGAGATTTCCGATAAAACGGCAATGTTATACGCTGTGTAAATTAATAAGATAAAGACAGAAGATAGGAGAAGTGAAGGAGGAATGTAGGAGTGTAATGTGTAAAGCGAGGAGTGTAAACGTGTTGAGGAAACGTGCAGGAAAGATCGTTTACAGGCAATCAACAGCTTCTGCTGTCTATAGTGACGTCATAAGATAACTGGAGATTTTAATGCTGGTCTTCAGTTTCTTTAATCAACTTTATAGATTAAACTGTTTAGTAGATAAAGTAATCTATATAATATTATGACGGACTTTCACAAACAAGCTGAATTAAAACTGCAGTACCAAAATAAGAAAATAAAATTTAAAATTATTATAATTTTCGTACCATATACATATTAACGTTTTTTAAACTTGCACATCTTTTCTTTATTTTAAAATGAATAAGTATTGTTAGTATGTTGAATAGTTAAAGTCAAAGTTAAAAAACATTAAGTACTTTACCCACTTTTTCTATTATTTAATCAATATTATTCAGGCAAAATTATAAAATTAAATGAAATAACCCTGATAATGAAAGTGACAAGTCAATTTAAAACAAGTTCACTGTAATAACTCTTTCGAAAATCAATATACAGGGTGTTCAGAAAAAGTTTTCCAAGAATTCAGTTCGTGATTCCCCACATCAAAATAAGATGAAAAGTACCAATACACAAAGGTCCAAACATGCTCCGTTTTCTGTTTAGCCGCCATTTTTATTAAAAAATAATTCATATCTAGAGAAATGTTTGGATGATTTAGTTCAAACTTGGGATGAAGTTTAACCTAACAATTGTATATCTAAAAACATAAGCGATTATATAAAATTAATTGTTGCGATTTCAAAATGGCGGTTGTTTGAAAGTTTCGAATTTAAATTTTTCATAAACCGTACATTTTAACAAAAAATATCAAGACATCTTTTTTGTAACCCTTTTGATTTCCTATCGGACTGTGTAATTTTCAAAATAATCGAATGAAATATAATAGCTAAGTTAACAGCATATGTTTACTGTGTTGGTATATGATGCCTGGTTGAACAAAACAATTTTATTACACATAACTTAACTATTATCCTTAACTTAACTATTATGTGTATCATAAAATGTTTGATCATGGGTGTCTCTGTAACCCCACAAACATACATGATTTTTTAAAACTGGAACCACTTTCATGGATGGTTATGGAGGGGATTTAAGTCCCTTCGATTGTCCAGAACCGTTTGGAAAGTTCTCGGACCTTTTGGAAGATGTATAACAGTCTATTACATTCTGGAATATTCTATAATTTTGGGAACATTCTGGAAGCTTCTTGATCATTATTCAGTAAAATATTGGCCCGTTTCGGTCACACCGTAACCCGATTCCTAGATGCTCGACCGACGTCCCTGAGATATTCGTTGGTGCGATGAGCTCTTTTGACGCCCATATCTCAAAATACAAGCCCTTCAGATAAAAACAGAAACCTCCTTCTTGGATGGGGATGCAGGGTTACCATACCATATAACTCATGCGGGGCAGCGGGGAAGGTTGCGGGGTTATAAACCACGCCCACATTTATTATTTCATTTTGATGACTTATAAGAGCAGTATTATGTTATGCTACGATGCTGTTCATAACTTCATAATTAATTACTATATTTGGATTAATTTCATGTAGAAAAATAATTTTGTTGGAATAAAGACTCTAATTAATTGTCAATAAACTTTATAACATGACAAAGGCAGAAAATATCCTAAACTCAACAGACTCAATAATGTAATTGTGTAGCATTTAGGACAAAAGCAACAAAGTGTAATTTAAAACGAACCTAGCCAACTATTTCTACATATATAATAAATAAAAGTAAATACATCAACACATTGAGAACAACGTAAGGCATACAAAATGTTTACAAGTGTAATTTCTAGGCTAAAGGTCAATCATAATGAACACACAAAACAAGAGCCTTGAACTCCATCAAACTACTACGCCTACATATGCCAAACAATATGATATTAATACGACCTTTTAATAATTGCATGGTACAACTTTATGGAAATATTCAAAACATGATGTTTGATAACAAAGAATATTTTAAGTACTTGTTTACAGTTGGGCAAGCTTTATTAAGTACATTTTTTGTCAATGATTTTTACTATGACGTCACTTTTTTTATAGTCATTTTAGGTTTCTGTACATCATAAGAAAAATATATCTCCTTGAGACTCGCTCTGTCACACTTGAACCTAGTTGAACGGATTCCACTAAAACGGTTCAAATGTAAAGCTCAGACATGATATACTTAGAAAATATGAAAACACATCAGTCAGTTCTTAACAAGTATTTGGTTACCGTTCTTTGGGGACAAATGAATGGATGTTTTCTTAATACCTTGTCTGTTTTTTATTTATAACTGATATATTTATATTACTTTCAATATAGTCTCGAAAATTGTTCTCGTCTAATACTTTTATCTATAAAAGTAAAACTAATATTTTGAAGTAAAATTATTATTGGCACCAGAGCAGAAGGATTACAGTGCTGAAAATACAGAGTGTTCTTAAAAGTCCCTTTAACCTCTTCATTATTTTTGTTACCGATAATAAATGAACAAAATTTTGTGTATAAATTGTGTTGCATAACAAGACACATGTTTTGACACATCTGACCCTCTATGATTTTGGGGGGCTTAGGGTGTGAGGAGGGGGAGATTTAAAGGTAGTTTAGGAACACTCTGTAATACTTGATGTACCTTTGCATTTTATTATAATTATTATTATCACTTAAATAAGAAGAAAATATTACTATTGAATCATTGTATTTCTATGTATATATTTCTAGTATATGTCCAACAATTATGTCGGAAACAAATAATATTTTTATTTTAGATTAGATTTTAAGCTATTCTCTTTTTAATCGTTTTTATACTTAACGTTTTTAATTTAACTGTATAAATATAATAATGTAAATGTTCGTTTGTTTAAAGTCTTAAATCTTCGAAAATTGCTTTGCTTTGAAATTTTGACACAACGTTGCATCGAATACACGCGTGTTTTTATAGACTTTTCGAAAAAAAATCATCATTTTTAGAAATAAAAACATCACAAAATATAATAAATATTTTACGGCAATAGAAGCGCCATACTAAATAATAAATGCATATTTGTATTGTTGATACAGAAATCAGCTGTTTGCTCTAAGATTTCCATTAACAGCTGATTTCAAACTTATAAGCAATTATTTTTATTTCTAACTTTTAGGTTAGGTATTTATTGTGTAAACCTGAGCCTCGCTGGTTCTTTTAACCTTTATTATAGCTGCTTTAAAAAAATATCCGAAATAATTTGATTTGGACATTTAACTTTATTTACCATCTTAGCTTTGGGGTTATTATTAATCCTAAAGCTTTATTATAAAGAAAATAAAACACAATTACGTGTATAGAAGGTTCCAACGGGGTTGGCGTGCGGAGCACGCAATGGTCTAACTAGTCTATATTATGTTAAGCTATTGTTCATTCATAATTATTTTTCAGGTGCTATAGGTTAGATTTGAAAGGGTGGGTAAATGGTTACTTTATCTTAAATTGTAAATATGCTTTTAATTTTTTTGAACTGTTTATTGCGTTTGTTCCTTTTTAAATAGTATTATTTATCCTTAAACGGTGATTTTTAGATGTGTATTTAATAAATTACTGATATGCTGAAACTCCTATTCTGTTTGCATATGAAACCGCCATATATTATAAAATTGTAGGTCCTCATGTCATTGTTCAAATGATATTCGGTTTACTTCTCTGGTTGTACATTTGGAGAAGGTAGACAGATTAAAAAGTAAAAAATGATAAAACAATGTTATTACATTCTGTGATAATGGAAATTGAAAAAGGTATTTCCTCATGCCAAAGAAAGAAACATAATTGTTTATGTTAATTTTAAACTTTCACTAAAAGTAATAACTGTAGTGCATTGTATGGGACTTAAGGTTTAATCGTCATTTAATGATGATAATAAGTTACATTCTAATATAAACACACTTTAGCGATCATGTTTCTGACATTTATTACCATTATAGTTTACATTAAACACAGTCCCGCCTTACTTTCATTATAATTAAACTTTATTAAAAGGATTTTAGAATATTCGCTGTTGCCAAACGTTTTATATTACTTGTTACAATAAATACTTTTTTTTTTCAGCGGCGTTGCGTTTTCAGTTAGTCTGTTGTATGAAAAGATACCCGTACACAAATGCTCAACAAAGTTGTTAGTAACTACACTAAAAACTGGTTGTTGTGGCCAACCCCTTTCAAGCTTAAGGAAAAATTAAATATTTTTTTATTGTAGGATATTGCCATGTATATCAGATAAAACTGTCGAATCCCTCAAACAAATGTTTTAAAAATGTAAATAAATGTTTGGTAATTTAACAAAATTGTACCTCTAAGTCAAAGCTCGACAGAAATATATATGAAGAAAAGTTATTTAACAGAACTGTCTTTCTTCTTATGTATTTTTAATGAAAAAGTACTGTTTTCTTGTTTACTGCATATGGTAAGAATTTTTGTTTCTGTTTTTTAATTTTTTCAGCTGAGTTGCTTTATATTAATTCTGTTTATGTGAATTTTAACCACTAAACTGGCTACTTATTAAATGGTAAAATTAAATAAAAATATGTGTTTACATATAATTAGGTTGTATATTTGAAAATGCAATACATTTTTCACTCTTAATTTTCAAAAAGTTTAATCATATTTTTGTTTCAGCTTTTTTTACGTCTGTGTTATCACCTGAAACTATTTATTCTATTTTGATTTCTTATCATGCGACATGTTTCTTATATTTTAATGAGTATATTTTGTTCAATTTAATGAAACAATAATAATAATAATAATAATTTACGTTCATGAAAAAAAAATGTTTAATCAGAAAACCTACCACCTATTAATTCCATAAAATGCACAAATGACCCAGTAAAATGATATAGTGTTACTATAATATACGTTCAGTGGATTTAAAAAAGTAAAACTGTTGTTTAAAAACACGCACATCCCAAAATAAATATGTTCTTTCTTTCACTTGTTCGAATTTGTTGTTAGAAACCCAATAAAAAATGCTTGAACAGTACTTTGTAAATGATTAAAAAATAAAAGATTTTATTAAAAATATGACCGATATAAAAAGTTAAGTTAACAACAAGTTCTGGAATATTTATAAGCCTTCTAAATAGTTCATGTTATTTAAAGTGTTCAAGAGTTAAATATATTTTTGTCGAAATGACACACCTGCATGTGAGCAAATCATAAAGATAGGAACTTCAGTTCCACAGTTATAAATGAAACTTGAGTTTAAGTCAAAATATGAACGGTATGTTTTTAAATTTCTTATTTTTCTGGAGTGACTTTAACAAAAACTATGTTTTGGAAATGTACTCTCTACTCCTTAAGAAAATATAAATAGAAACCCCTATATTCTAAACCAATCAAATAACTGAACGGTTTAATTCTAAATTGAAGTTCATTTTTTTATAATTAAATTGGTTATTAAACGAAGTCATGAAGAAAGAGGGGATCTATATCTTCCAGAAACAGAATCAAACCATTCAAATCTGTTGAAGATTATTCCCATTTGTCTATTGATGCTGAAAATTAATATTTTTCATTAAAAACAGTATTTTATGTAATCCTTTTTCGCATTTCATTTCTCTTTTCAATAACAAAAATTACTGTTTGTAGACTAAGGTAGTTTATAATCGACGCTTAATACAAATCGATGTTTCCAATTTAGGCGAGAAAGTCAATATAATTCGTTGCATTTAGTTTCCATATTTTAAAATTGATTTTGGAGTGTTTGAAACTCACAGCTCTAGTATAAAAACCTTTTTAGGTTTATTTACGACCCAGAAATAATATCTGCCATAGTCAAATAAAATTAATTTAGTCTCGGCGAGAATGGAACTCATTATCTTTCACTTACGAATATATGATTTGTACACACTAATTCTAACCACGTATTTAGATAAATGGATAAGAATATTTCCATATTATTCTAATGAGTACATTTGTACTAATCAAATTTGTACAAAATAATCCACAATTTATAAGATATGGAAAAAATAAACTGCTTATTAAAAAAAAAAACAGTCGTAGGACTGTCAACAGAAATGAACACTGTCATGAATATAGACAATCTTGTTTGTGTTAATAAATTTTTTTTTGGATTTAAACTTTAAATGTGGACATGATAAAAACAACACAACTTACAAAATGAGGAAGTGTAATGTCCATTTCATAAGTATTACCAAGTAAACTATTTTAACACAATTTATGAAATGAGGAAGCACAATGCGCAAATAAAAATAAACGGTATCAGTTAACTGACACAAACTTTCTCCCAACTTACTGTAGTCAATATAATATTGTTTTTAATCATTTTATTTACTACTTTTTAGAACAAAACAAAAAAATAATATTCTACCTACGTTAATCGTATAAAAAAGTTATTGTCCCAGGCGGGATTCGATCGCGCTACCTTTGAATTACTGGCCGTCCTCGCTACCGTTGTGCTACCCCGTGCGGCCGTCGCCGTGATGCTAGATTGACAACACAAACTTGTTTATTTTTTAACATTTCCCCATAATTATGAAACGCCGAAGTTTTGATAAAAGCGGGTGGTGTCATTTTGTTTGGCATCTTAAGCACTATAAATACTGAAAATTTGATCAAAATCGTTAGAGCCGTTTTTGAGAAATTTGCATTTTTGTCGTTTTTTATTGGTTTTTAGGGGTAAATTACCCTTAAAAATTAAAAATTCCAAAAAATGAAAAAAACACCTGGAGATATTAGGGTTTAGTACCTACATACCAAATTTCATGAAAATCGGACAAATAGTGTCCCCTCTGGTCGTGTATACATACTGACACACTGACAGACAGACACCACGTTAAAAACACTTTTTTGGGTTCAGGGAGCACCTAAACAAAAAATTCCACTAAAAATATTTTTGGGTTCAGGGAGCACCAACACAGATAATTGCACTAAACAATTTTTTGGGGTTCTGGGAGCACCAAAACAGATAATTCAACTGAAAATTCAAATTCGAACATTTTTACGAAAACAATACTTTCTCCATATACTACGTATAGGGTGGAGAAAGTAAAAATTTGCACTCGGTGCGCTTATAGTTTTCACTTTAAAAAAGTTCCAAAAATTCAGTCCATACATAGTCATGTAATATTTACAGTAATATATCTACTGTATATCTGAGACATCCGACAAAAAAGACAATAATAAGTTCATTCAATTTATAAATTTTTTTATTTATATTTGATTTTATTCTCTTTATTTATTTATTATTGGGACGTTATTATCAAAAATTGTGCAAAAATCATAAAATAAAATTGCTATAGAAGATAAAATCTAATACAGAGATTATTTTAAAAGTCATATAAATCACTTATGTAAGTTACATTTTTATCTACAGTAGATGTTTCTAGCTTTATATGAATCTTTGTTTTGCATAAAAAATAAACTACAGTTTAATCTAGGCAAGAAACCTCTTTTACGTTTTTAATTCTCGCATCAACTTCGAGACGTAAGCGTTATAATCCTCCGACTAGTCATCACAAAAATGATAGTTTACTGTTTTATAGTATTTGTATTATTATGGCAAATACCTGGCCAACACCTAAAGGTATTGTTAATAAATAATATTTATGAATTTAATTTTGTACCACTGTGTATATTTATAAGGGCAGTAGCTATTAAGGATTATTTTATTATATAAAAGCTAATAGTGACAAATGAAAATATCTCTTTTTATTTTTTGATTGTGCGTATAATATTAGTTAGGGCGTCATTTTGAACAAATGATGATCAAAATTTAGAAAAAAAACGCTTTAAACACTTTTTTTTTACTTCTAATAAAATAAACGGTACCAGGAACTGGCACATACTTTCTCATAAACATATTTAAATTATTAAACAAATTCACTGTGACTTGTAGGGTGGGGTAGGAGAGGTGATTTTTTATTTAAGTTGGAGATTAACTAATAAATATTATTATTATTATTATTATTATCTAAAGAGAAAACTATTCGATCGATTTCGAACAAATTTACACCAAACACGACAATTAGGTCTTTATAGATGCACGAAAAAAGGTTTTGACAATTTTCGAAAAACAACCCCCTTTATGGCCAAAAAACCCCCAAAAATCTGTTATTATTATTATTAGCTAAACGAGAATTTTTAGAAAGATGCGGTTTTTTGCATATGTTAGGGCACATTAAAGGCTAAAAATAAGCCAAATTTTATCAAAATCGTTAGAGCCGTTTTTTTATAAAAAAATAATAACTGATTTTTTGGAGGTTTTTTGGAAAAAAGGGGGTTGTTTTTCAAAATTGTTCAAAACCCTTTTACGTACTATACAGGCCTACTTGAAATGTCTGGTGCAAATTTGTTTGAAATCGATCGAATAGTTGTCGCCAATACTCCAAAAAACCCCCAAAAATCAGTTATTATTATTATTTTTAGCTAAACGAGAATTTTTAGAAAGATGCGGCTTTTTGCATATGGTAGGGTACATTAAAGGCTACAAATAAGCCAAATTTTATCAAAATCGTTAAAGCTGTTTTGGTATAAAAAAATAATAACTGACTTTTGGGGGTTTTTGCAAAAAAGGGGGTTGTTTTTCAAAATTTTTCAAAACCGTTTTACGTGCATCTATATAGGTCTACTTGACATGCCTGGTGCAAATTTGTTTGAAATCGATCAAAAAGTTTTCGCCATTTCGCCAAAAAACCCCCAAAAATCTATTATTATTATTATTATTAGCTAAACGAGAATTTTTAGAAAGATGCGGTTTTTTGCATATGGTTGGGCACATTAAAGGCTACATATAAGAAAAATTTTATCAAAATCGTTAGAGCCGTTTTTTTATAAAAAAATTATAACTGATTTTTTGGAGGTTTCATGGCCAAAAATGGGGTTGTTTTTCAAAAATTTACTAAACCCTTTTTCGTGCATCTATACAGGCTTATTGACATATCTGGTGCAAATTTGGTAGAAATCGATCGAATAGTTTTCTCTCTAGCTTTGTATACATACAGACATACATACA
>JAGFPH010017542.1:0-17521 GCA_018207615.1 Philaenus spumarius | reverse complement strand
TATTTGGGATATCAGAATGCGAATGCTAGACAAAAGACAGTTCAGATGACGGGCAAGTAGAGATGCCGCATCGATAATATTTGTGACGCCTCGATAATAGTTTTGATGTAATTTTTACGGTGGATATCGAGTGATATGTTTCTGAGTATAGTAAATGTTATGGATATTAGTGTTATGTGTTATATTAGTTCCCGCCTTTATGGAGCTACCCTATATTTGCTAGCGGAGGAATGAAACGCACGCAAACTCAATGATAGTGGTGTACAGCTCCGCCACTTGGAGAGCGGTCAGCTCAGAAATAGTTGTTTGCTCTGCCGAGCCTTAATGGACTTCTTACGGACATTACGGTGAATAAAAAATACAAACTTAAAAATAATGCTGCAAGCAACGAGCCTTCTGTTGTCTATGTCAAATCGCACCTTTATGAACTCTTTTTAAACATTTTTTACAGTAGATAATTCAGGTGTCTATAATTTTAAAATTCAATAACGTAATTTAAATAAAGAACGAAAGAACAATTACTCACCAATTAGCGTGATTAGTAAAAACTTCATTTTGGTGCGATACTTTCTCTATTGAAACTGAAGTACGTTTAAGAACTAAATAACCAAGAAATATAGCCTATATAGTTGTCAGTAGTTTTTTTAATGCCTTATCTTAGCTCTTTTCCAACGTCATACTTTTTTGTGTTGAGATTCTTTAGACATCGTAGGATGTAAAAACAGTATTTCATATCTTTCAGAAAAATGTTTTGATTTACGGTGTTATCAACTTTTTGTCTACTTCTACGAGTGACAAACTTTGTTTCCTTACATGAATTCTGTGGAACCATAACTGTGCTCACTAGATATTTCAGTTGAAAAGAACGCCATTACAAAACATTGTGGGGGGGGGGACACTCCGTCTTAGGAAGTGAAGTACAGAAACTCTTCACTCCTTAAGACCTTTACGCGTGGACATGTCGGATGAATGTCATGACATATTTGATGGAGACATGACAGATGGCGTGTCATGTAAACATTTATTGGGTTTTATAATCAGCATTTACTCGACGCAGTTCTGCCTCAAGGTTTTTAAACAGACATGTTTATCTTACTTGACAGCTCACAAGTAGATATTGGCGGGACCAATCAGGTATAAGGCCGGCCGCACACTGAGAGAGCATTCTGCTCAAATCAAGTGCTCTACAGCAAAATGTTTTACTGAATACTAGCTCTCCATGTATTCAAATGGGTCGCCGCACACTGACAGAACAAATGCTGTACAACGTTCTACAGCACCATAGAGCGCTCGAAGCTCGAAGCAGTACCGGACGCCAGTTCCCGATTGAACACGATGCAACAAAACGCTCAGAGCAAATCGACTTGCACATGCGCGAGCCTTCCTCACACATCTTTGTGTAAACTACTTATACCATTGAAGAAACAATGCTTATACTCTGTCTAGTTCAGGTTGGCCGATGGACCCGGGACTACCTGAGGCCACCCCTCGCCGCTGCCTAGGCGATGAGTCACCTACTGGCTGCGTTTATACAATGGTACGCTTTCTTAACAGAATAATAATTTAAAATTTTTAAAAGTATATTTGAAATCTACTAAAAAAGTTATGAAAAATTATACCAAACTCGACCTAGGTATTAGAACATTTAATCTGATTATGACAATGTTTATAAACGAACAAATCTGGATCCATCAGAAGCAATTTCAGACTGCTGCAGATTTAATAGTTAATAAACTTTTTTAAATTCATTGTATTTGTATCCAAGTCACACCTGTTATAGACTGCTGTATTACAAGCATAGTTTTTGAGTTACAAGCGAAAAACTAACAAAAAACAGGTTTTTCCACAAAGTAGGTTTTTCCTTTTTCAGCGTGCTCTAGTAGCCAAATCGTTCAACCAAAATAAACATTTGAGGCGTGCTTTTTGTAGGAAATGTAATATACTTCAATTTTGTATAGAACAGCCTACCTCGAAAAGTGAAAAAATTTTATGACTTTTTGGCAAAAAACTTTTAAAAAGTCGACAATTTCTTTGCGATTTTCGTTGTGAAGCCATATCTGTGGGAAGTAGCAAAGTTGAAATTCGGATTGAGCACCCCAAAAACCATATAGAACGAGTGAGAAAAAAACTTCTATATTCCTGGGAAAAACACCATTTGACTGGACTAACATCGATACAAGGTTGAATGATACCGCTAGTTGCTCAATGTTCGCCAGCACACCGCATACGTCCGCACACAGAGAGAACAATAACGCAAAATGTCCAAAGCACGTGCTGTACAACAAAATGCTGCCTCAGTGTGCGGCCAGCCTAAGGGTATGTAGTTTAACGTCTTACCCAGGATGACAATTTAAATTAAAAATTTGATAACATTGTTCCTTCGGTTTATTTTACATCAGCAGGTACGCATTGTTGCTACTCTCTACTGTATGTGTTTACTTTGGGTTAGAGAGAAATTTATTGAAATCTCGAATATAGTGTTGAAACATTGAATAGAGCGTATTTACTGGCACATCGGTTATGTGTCGGAAATACGTTCACATGATTGTTGTTTCACATGATTGTTGTTCAGGTGTATGAACACGCAATAACAATATTGAGAACTGAAAATACAACAGAATGATTTAACGAAAAATTATAACAAGATGTGAAGATATGTTTCTAACCAGGCTCGTAGCCAGGTGGGCTTACCGGGCTGCAGCCACCCCGAAATTTCCTGATACAAATTTTTTTTTATTAGGATTATAAAATTGCATTGATGTAGATATACAGTACAGATAACTTTGTGTTTCTAGAGATAATCGCTTAAAATTGGAACGTGGAACTAGTTTATCTACCCGCGCCGGGAATACTGATGTTTTTAGTATGGTTAGTAGCCCATAGTCCAAGTGCCAGCATTCGCGCTGGGATCTATACACACCCTCCATTTTAATCCTAAATATGGAAACAATAACGCAACAACAAACTCTAAACTCAAAACTTAAGGATTGTTTATTGATTCTAACATTGACTATATGGGCAAAGCATTAATGCTTATATATATAGCCAATGATTCTAATAAGGCGTTTGACTTCGTAAATCATGATTTTTTTGATGATTTAATTTGAATCAATCAGAGTTGCTTTTTGACTGGTTCAAATCTTATCTGAACGATAGAACACAAGTAAGAATAATTGAAGAAATAAGTGATAGGATACACAAAAGGTGTTTCCAAAATCTATGCAAAAACTTCTGGATATTGTTCCTTGGCGTCAAAAGAAATGTAAAACGAGAATACTGCTGAACGAATTTAAACCAAATTTTGGTTAAATGTTACATTTGCTAGGCCCTATATTGGCAAAAATTTTAAAGCCATTGTCTCTTTTTGTTTCATAATGTGATTCCCATTTTGTTCACGTAGTATTCAAAAAACTACCGCCAACTAAAGTAACTTTGGCCCAAATCTTGGAAAAGATAGACTGTAGTTAGATCTGCTGTCAGTTACCAAAGAGTTATCGACTTAGTTTTTATGATAAACGACAGGTAGCAGCACTGGCTAGACTCCAATGCCAATAGTGTTGTAGTTCCATCTTTTACCACCATTACAGTGCTGCTTCATCTTCATTATGAATTACACTTTTAAGGGCAAATTATTTTTCGTTATTAGTGTTTTATTGTGTTAGGAAAAAAATTCAAACTTTGTACTTACAAAATGTCCATTAAATAACAAATCAAAAGCATTTAAAAAAAATGTAAATTGCAAGACGGGGATGCGTATTGTGACTGTGCTTAAAATGAGACCTTGCAAACAATTTTATGATAAAAAGTAAACGAAATAAATGGTTTGAAATTTAACATTGCTCTTATGGGATAAAAATTCAAGATGGCCGCCACTACAGCAGACCCTTAAGGGTCGGCTCTAGTTTTTTTTTAGGCGGTTAATGCACTTACGCAGAACTCTCGTTAGAGAAGGTATAGCGTTTTTTTAAAAATACCAAACTCTTGGGGACAAAATTCTTTATCCGAATGGCTTGGTAATTTTTCGCTATAATTATTAATAGTTACAACGTAAAAAATATTTAAAATCACCCTATATCGGCGGTAGGTTACACGGACATTGCTCAGCCTAAATCCATTTAAAACCCGCAATTGTTCAAATAGTGTTTTTAATAAAATACCAAACTCTTGGGGACAAAATTCTTCATGCGAATGGCTTGGTAGTTTTTCGCTATAATTAATAGTGACAACATAAAAAACTATTAAAAATCAATGTTTTAAATTGTTTCAAAAAAGCCATTTGCATGCATATTTGCCATAGCTTTAAAATGACATACCGTTCATAATTATCCCATAAAAAATTTGGATTTTAATCTAACATTGGTGTTATGGAGTGTCAGCCAACATGGCCGACAGCTAGAGCCGATCCTTAATAATTAATTATTGTTGTACATGTTTTGTTACAAACCAACTTTAGTTTGCACATCCAGAATCACTCATAAATTTTTAACTGGTAAGCATACGACAGCTTTTATTTATCACATATTCAAAGTAATTTACGTGTGGTTTTTCTGGTACTTATCTTGTTTATTTGTAAAATTCGATTTTCTAAATTAGGCTAAGTTTGACTCAAGTATCGGGGTAAGATTAACCCAACATGGAGGTTGGGCTAATAATTGTATGTACCGGTATATAAAGTTGTAAATTATGTGATGGTTTTTACAATTTTGAAGAAATCTGATACCCCTTATTTTCAGATTATAATGGTGAGGACACCCAAAAACGGTTTGGATCCAGGGTCTATGGAAATTATGCTCTTGAAAACCTCCAAGAATGCCTTGGAAAAATCACAAGAGATAATTCAGTTAGAAGCCTCAGCAACATATGGTATTCCTTGATCAACTACAAAAAATAAGCTGAAAGGTGCACACCTGTTTATAAAAGAGTATAAATAATGGCCATGAACGGGTGGACGAAAATGCTCATAATTCTGTTAATTTCTACCTGATTTTAAAAGGATAAGCAGTTTTGGATTTATCACATTAGAAAAAAAATTATTCTTAAAATTTGTTTTGTAAAACGGGAATTTTTTTGTAATATTAAGTTGGAAAATGTAGGCCTACTTAGATACCATTTTGAAAAGAAAAGAGAGAATGGCTATAGGACCTACCAAGGCATTCAGCCAACATTTGGTTTAAATTAATTTAGCAGTTTAATTTAACAGGAACACGGTAAACGAAACAAAATATACTCTTGGCTATTTATATGACGCTTTACTTTTCTACTGACCCATGGCTCAATATCCTGAAGTTTGGATACACCCTTTATAGAGGAGGCATCAGCGTCTATGGTGATGATATCGATCTCTGGTATGTGAGCAACACCTGGGAAGTGGTAAGACATAAAATGATTTCTGACTCAACAACTTTACAAAATTGGTGTTCAAGTGATAGCCTGTGACCGTCAATGTGAAAAAACCCAAATTTGTAGTTTTTCATTTACGGAGGTTTCAATTTAGGGAGTCTCTAATTTATCATAATAATATGTATCCTGCTCCTGATTTTTGTGTGACCTTCCGTCCAGTGTTTCCACTTTACGACGAAAAGTTCCCCTCGCCAAGATCAAAATTTCCCCTTTTTTCCCCTCTATTTCATTAATTGTCCCTGCACTTTTCCCCTCACTACAAAATAAAATATTTATCTTCATTACTACCTTATAATGAATGGGTTTTGTATTGTTTAACTTAAAATACACAATTTATTACTTCAAAGTCAACAACTGTAGGTGCAGAATACATCACCGACTAACATTAACATTTTTTACAATTAAATGTCTAGGCTAAATCGAACTTGATTCAAGAACGCGTCCAATTTACATCCGGTGTTTCCAACTTTTACGTCCTGGAGGATGGAGAAATATTTTTTTAAACTCGAATATTGACACTGATGATTCCAATTAATTAAATAATGACACTTTCAAAATATTAACTAATAAAGAAAACAAATAAAAATGTTGCTACTCGATCGCTATGAATTTAAAATAATTCGACCACGCAGCTGGACCGCTGACGTGAGTTGAACAAATTTCCAAAATTAAATTTTTATGCCTATGTTTTAGGGTTTTAACAAACAATTTGGGAAATAGATCTACTCACGAAGGCGTTGAACAGCTGTCTGTGTGTAGGCAATATATTAGTAGAATTTGTTTGCGCTTAGTGGCCTCGCGAGTTTGCACCACTTGGCTTCGAACCGGGTACTTTTAATGGTATTTTACGTTTTGGTCGATTTTGGAGGAACCAAGCGAGCTATAAGGTCGCGTAAAAAAAACAAAATGTGCAGAATAACATCCTTCATTTATATTTTTAGAAAAAACTTAATATGAACGTTTAAATCTTACCGATTCTTATGGTTTTTGTACTTTTCCGAAATATTGTGTCTATGTAGAGCAGCTGCACCAAATGCAAAAAGGTCTATCAAATGGGCCCTGTTTGAGCTATCAGGACTTAAATTTCTTGAAATGCTCGTATTGGATTCTTCTTTAATTTGCAGCAAATTGCGATTTGATACAATTAAAATTGCAAAAGTTGTTAATAAAAAACTTTTATTATCAGCAGCGAGGTCATCCAATAAAAATTTGTTTAGTTTTTGACAAATATTTTGGGAATATAAACAAAAATTTGTGGGCTTAATCTACATCAAAATACCCACCTTCTGTCGAAAACCGCATGTTCTTAGGCCAAACAGGGGCCACGAAATTTAAATGTTAATTACAAAAGGGTTTTTTGTTAATAACTTTTTATTGCGACATTTAAATTTCGTTTATTTCAAACAACGCGGATGAAAATTCCTCGCAAAAAGTATAGCTACTTGTTTGCTATCTATTATACTTTTTGAGTTATTTCCAAAAGACCGTAATTACATAAATTATGGGCTTACTATTGAGCTCATTTGAAAGCGATTTAAAAAACATGCTCGTTAGCCGAAAGGCCCAAAGTGGCATGGAAAGCAAAAAAAAAAAAAAAAAAAAAAATTGAAAGCGATTTATGCAAAAATATCGGAGTTCGCACGTTTTGTCCACATTTACCTTTTTTTGAAGCACTGCAAATGGCCTAGTAAAACATAATAAAATGGAACAACAAAAGCTGGTGTGGGTTGGGCCACATCTGCTTCCCACAACAATGAAAATATTGCTAGGACACAGATTAGTGGTGCTATATAGTTTAGAAAATAGAAATGTTGTTGGGCCAACTGTGCCTTTAAAGAATGATGTTAACTCAAATATTAATTTTTGTGGGATAGGCCATTAGTGCACTCACTGCCTCAAATGTATATTTCCCCTCAATTTCCCCTTTTTGGGTCTTTCCCCTTTTTCTTCCCCTCTCGACCCCAATTTCCCCTCAAAAGGGGAATTTCCCCTCAATGTGGAAACACTGCTTCCGTCAGCAAATAGATGATAAATATTACCGAGAGGGAAGTCATTTGTTGATGACTACCACCTCATGTGGCTATAGTAAGATAAATAAATCATTAGTCGATCTGTAAAGATTGGTCATAGTATAAAATTAACTGGGTGTGCTTAAGACCACACGTTGGAAGTGATAACTTCTATGACTACGGGGATTTTTAACTCGGTACATGTGTACAATTATAAGGATTATAAAACTGTAGGCCTATTTGTTCAAATTGTTTATTTATATCCGTTATTATATATTTAAAGAAAGGTAAAAATATTATCTTTTAGTTACCTTTTATTTCATATTGATAGATCAAATGATTTAGAAGTTGTTAATATTACAGTAAAGAAATTAAAATTTAAAACATTAATGACTTTGCTGACTTTGGTATTTAATATACATATAACACAAATATCATATATATATATACATACATACTATATCTCGAGCGGTGACGGTCGCGAGTTTGATGCTTTTTCCTCTCCCAATAAGAAGTGCTATGTAGTATATTCGCGTTGCGTACATACATATATATATATATATATATATATATATAATACATACTATATCTCGAGTGGTAACGGTCGCGAATTCAATGCTTTTTCCCCAAGCAAAAAGTGCCCAACGCCGCTAAAGAAGTTTTCACTTCAATAATTTTTTTTAAATGTATCTAGACAGCAAAATTACGTGGAAAAAGCACAATCAACTCTAATTACGTTCATGTTATAAGAAAATTCTATTATTTAAGAAACATGTAACTTAAAAGTACTTGAATGTTATATTATGTATTTATACATTTCAGACTACAATACGAAATAGAGTGCTGGGGAGGAGTCTGTTTAGTCTTGGCTACATCTTTGATTGTCACCCAAATCATTTTATCCGAATCTATTTTTCAAGAATAAACACCATCATTCTTTTCCTTTATTTATCTATAAAGTACAACAGATTTTTAGAGCAAGAGTTTAAACACTTGCAATGTCCAAATTTATTTTAAAACAAGTACTTCCCTGATGGGTATAAAAGATCAAAAGTTAACAGAATTTGCTTCAATATATAATGGTGCTAAAATAGTTAATACATTGCCTTTAGAAACCAAAACAGAAACAAAGTATTTCCCGAGAGTGAAGGGTTGGCTTGGGTCATGCAATGGATTATTTATGAATCTAGTTAAATTGGGATGAAAGTTTCTTTATCTGTTCATATGCACACCTCAGGAGTAGACTCATTATTGTCTCACTCAATGTTAAAATTTTAATTTTACCAGAACATACTATGCTCATTTAAATATAAAAAAAAAGATTATCATATATAACATTTTAATTCAATATCTCAAATTTTAGAACCACTCCATTAGGTAAATGAGCTTAAAATATTCTTTAAAGAAAGGAAAATGGTTGAGATTTTGTAGTACTTTATTTAACAATCTTAGTACTTTTTAAAAGTTTAAATTTAACCTGTTGTTGAGTAGCTGAAAGTGATCCGAAAAGATTACTGACGGTTATAGCCGTTTGATCCCAAAAGAGCAATGACAGTTTTATCCGTCCCCAATCATGTTTCTTAAATAATAGAATTTCCTTATAACATGAACCTAATTAGAGTGTAATTATTGATTGTGCTTCTTCCATGTAATTTTGCTGTCCAGATAAATGTCCAAAAATTTTATCATCTGTTTTGTGAGTCCAAAAAGTGGTTTTTACAAAATGTCTGTCTGTATGTACACAAAGCTAGAGAGAAAACTATTAGACCGATTTTGAACAAATTTGCACCAAACATGTCAATTAGGCCTGTATAGATGCACGAAAAAAAGTTTTGAAAAACAATTCCCTTTTTGGCCAAAAAACTTCCAAAAAATCAGTTATTATTTTTTATAAAAAAACGCCTCTAACGATTTTGATAAAATTTGGCTTATTTGTAGCCCTTAATGTACCATAGGCAAAAAACCGCATCTTTCTAAAAACTCTCGTTTAGCTAATAATAATAGCTGGGGTTGTTTTTCAAAACCTTTTTTTCGTGCATCTATACAGGCCTAATCATTGGCGGATCCAAGGGGGGCTGCAGCCCCCCCCCCCCTTTGGGTTATTATATTTGTGTTTAGTCGTCTAAGTGGCAGACTGCTCAATTGAGTAGTGTCAGACAACACAACTTGTATCGAATATTTCACCCACTAAATATTATCAAATCTCAATAAAACAAAAACCATTGAAAAGAAAATGTTTTAAACTTCAATTTTTGTATCTACAAATTTCTTCTAAAAAGTATATTTTTTTTTATTTACATATGTAATCGTCGTTGTAAAATTGTAGTTGCCTAAATCAATATTGATGCCGCGGTAGAAAGCATAAGGAAATTACTCAAAATTGTCACTTTTTAAAGGCACATAATCGTTAGACAGACTTGTTTTGAGAAGAAGATAAGGACACCACTGGATTTGTCAAGATTTTAAATTTCTACCACGATCTTCTAATGATTCGTCACTCTTTCAGTTTCTTAGATATGAATTTGTCTGTAAAACTTTGCCATTGGACAGTTTTCAAAAAATGAGAAAGCACATTTTGCAATCGATGTATCTATTACAAATCTATATGCAGTATTCGTATAATAATTTTTATATCGATTTGAAGTGCAAGTTCTATACTTTCGTTTAAAATAAGGAAAACCTGGTTTAACGTTCCGAACTACTCGAGTATTTCCGTAAAATATGTACATTTTCAACGCCCTAAGCGTGTTAGCCGTTACCTTTTCCTGTCTGGCTGGAACTATACAGGGTGGAACAAAGTATTAAAAACTTCGGGAAATGGTTCTATGTGTCAAAATAAATAGAAAATCAAGAATAATATTTTTTCGGAAAACGCTTCATTTTCCAAATATTTGCCATTTTGTTTCTTTTACTAAATAATTAATATCTAGAGAACGGTTTAACCGATTGAGTTCAAACTTGGAATGAAGTTAACAATGATAAATTTTAAGAAAAATAAGCGATTATATCCAATCGTGTATTTCAAAATGGCGGCTGTTTGAATATTTCAAACCTAAATTACTCAAACCCGTACATTTTAACAAAAAATGTCAAGAAACTTTTTTTGTAGCCCTTTTGATTCCCTATCGGATGGTGTAACTGTTAAAACAATTTAATGAAGCATAAAACTAAGTTATGTGTAATAATTGATTTATTCAACCCGGCATCCTATACCAACACAGTAAATACTACAATATTGTATGTACATTTGCTGTCATTATCTTTAACTTAACTATTATTCTTCATCCGATTGTTTTGAAAGTTAAATCATTCAATAGGGAATTAATAGGGCTACAAAAAAGGTACCTTGACATTTTTTGTTAAAATGTACGGTTTTTGAGTAATTTAGGTCTGACATTTTCAAACAGCCGCCATTTTAAAGCGCATGATTGGATATAATCGCTTATTTTTCTTAAGATAGATCATCATTAGGTTAAACTTCATGCAAAGTTTGAACCCAATCGGTTAAACCGTTATCTAGATATTAATTATTTAGTAAAACAAACAAAATGGCGGATATTTGGAAAATGAAGTTTTTCAAAAAAATATTATTCTTGATTTTCTATTTATTTTTACCCATAGAACCATTTCCCAAAGTTTTTAACGCTAACTTTGTTCCACCCTATATACTATACATTTGTAAGAATTTTGTTTAGTTGTAATTTAGTGAAATAAGTTTTTAGAATAAATCTATTTAAAATTTTCAAGTATACAGTTCAATTCTATGGTTTATTCTCTACAATTTGTTACAATGAAACTTTATTTTTGGGTAAAGCATATAATAGTTAATTCCTATTTAAAATAGGTGATCGTGAAATAGTCTAAAAAAACATTTTCAAGCACTGTATTCCAAAAAAAATTCTATACCCCCCCCCCCCCCCCCCGATAGGAGACAGCCCCCTCCTTGAAAACTGGCTGGATCCGCCCATGGGCCTAATTGACGTGTTGGGTGCAAATTTGTTCGAAATAGATCGAATAGTTTTCTCTCTAGATAATAATAATAATATTTATTACCTGTTAATCTCCTAATTTAATATCATCTCTCCTACACCCCACCTACAATTATAAAGTCACAGTGAATCTGTTTGATAATTTAAATATGTTTGTGAGAAAGTATGTGTCAGTTTGTAGTACTGTTTATTTTTAACAATTTTAGTACTTTTATTTTAGCTACTCTTTAGACTTTTAACCTGTTGAGGAGTAGCTGAAAGTGATCCCAAAAGAGTAATGACGGTTTTAACCGTCCCCAACAGGCTTGTTCTAATAATCAATTTCCCGCGACCTCTACCAGAAAACTGAAACGCTGCTTCGTGTACTCAAATACAACAAGAAATGAGCGTAAAAGAAAAGAAACTGCTTATGACTATGACTGTACTAAATGTGAAGTAGCACTTTGCGCGTTCCCATGATTTGAAAATTATCACACTAATCAAAAATTAAAAAATAACACATTATTTTGGTATTTTATAACGTTTCAATACATTGTGCAAAGACAAAACTAAAAAGTGTTCTTTACTCCCTGGTGTCCATTAATGACAATTTTGCTTACTCTTATATACACTACTAAGGTTGACGGTTATAGCCACGGTATATAGAATACTAACGGTAGGGTTCACGCGCATATATTCTTGACGTCATCGGTGCCCACTGCTAAGAGAAATGAAAATCAGCTGTTTATTATTGATTGCAGTCGTTTTTATTATCGAAAACGTATATTCTTTGTAAACAAAATTTTACAATACATTTTTTAAATGAACATATCTTTTGATATATATATTCGATTTTAAATATTAAAAAAGATTTGGATTCACAATAAAATTCTCTATAACTTATTATATTCATAACCCAATACATAATTAAAATAAATGTCAAATGATGCAAAATATAAAAAAATATTGTTCACCTTTTGTCAAATTTGAAATAGTAATTTTTATATAGGCCTAATCAGTAAAGGTACTAAAATTTGTTGTAACAATCTGATTTTTTAATATTATTATTTTTATTAAAATCGGTTAAATTTTTTTAAAGTTATTAAATTTTTACTGAAGACATGAACAAACAATTTTTCACCGAATAAAGATATTGGAAGGTAATTTTTATAGGCCTAATCAGTAAATGTATTAAAATTTGTTGTAATAACCTGATTTAAAAAATTTTTTATTACAGATATGTTTTCTATGTGTGGTTCAAATTTTATTGAAATCGGTTAAATATTTTTAAAGTTATTCAATTTTTACATAAGGCTCCATGAGAAGCTTAGGGAGCTTATGAGAAACTGGGCACTGATGACGTCAATTCATAAACCCTACCGTTAGTATTCTATAAACCGTGCTAACATCTACATTATCTGTTATTTTACTCAATTGGTTGCTAAGATAATAAATGTAAATACATGTGTTGGTTTTCATCATTCTAGGCTTAACCTAAGAATTTTTTCCGACTAAATTTACAAATATTGAAATAAAAAAAGGTTTTTATCGAAATGAATTATAGCCATAGGCGTGCGCAGCGTGGGTGCCGCGGCACCCACAAATAGGTCGAGATTTTTTTTTTTAATAAGAAAATTACTGACTGTACACATTACTTAATGTACGTCAAACTGACAAAGATTTCATATATCATTAAGGGCCTCTTAAACCGTTATAACTATTAGAACAAATAAGTGTGCCTGCCTACGGTATTATAATCATAAACAATCCAACTTTGTATAGTAATAGAATGGCTTTAATGGCATAAGGCGAGCAATTTCGTCCTCTTTGTGTTTCCGGTTTCCTCTATGTTTTCTTCCTCTCTGGCCTCTGCACTCGTTTACAGCTGTATGTTGCTTTGTTTTGATTTGTAAACAAGTTTGACCTAACCTCTCTCAGTGTTTTGTTTTGTCACGCTAGCGACCTAGCGTTCTAGGTTATGCACGACTTGGATTCGCCCACTCGCCGAATAATAAGTAATTCTTTCACAGTATGAGAAATGAAAGAAGAAGTTAGACTGTTTGTATTCTGCCATATTTTAGACAAGATGATTGAGTTATTAAATTCTAGATTCAGCCAGGAAACCAAAGAAGTAATTTGTGCTGTGGGAAAAGCCATTTAGGTGTTGGTTCCTACAAGATGGAAGCCAGTGATTTTGAGTACCTCACAAAACAGTTTAGCGTAAACCCTTCTGAGCTAGAGGCAGAAATTAGAATTCTGAAAACGAAGAAAAGTGAAAACTTCCCTCCTTCAAATGCGCCTGGTTGGCTGAAGTGGTTGTCAGAGTACAACAGAGAAACCATGTTTTCAAACTTTAGGGCGGTAATAGAAAAATGTTCTACCATTCCTGTGACAAGCTGCAGTTGCGAAAGGAGTTTTTCAAAACTTAGCATCATAAAATCAAAACTTCGGTCCACAATGCTGCAAGATCGTTTGGAACATCTTCTGATTCCATTTGTCGAGCACGAACTCACTGCAAACACTGATCTGGACGAGGTCATTGAAGAATTTAAACAAATGGTGCCCTTCAATCGACGGATGAATTTGTAGATGGTAGTAAATAAAGCTTATTTCTCTCTCACAAAAACTCGTTTGTTTTATAAGGATAGTGCCACGTAACAACTTTACACATGTTTTTATATGACAAAATAGTTATAAATATTAATTATATAGACATATTTTTGAGAGGAAATACTATGTATTTTCTTTAAATCTATGCTTAAAAACGGTGTTTTCAGAGACAGTATTTTCAAAAAATTTTGAAATATACCCGGACCCCCCGTTTGCTTGGGGGGTATTCCATACCCCCAAACTCCCCCGAAGGTCTGGCACCCACAATTCCAAGACCCTGCGCACGCCTATGATTATAGCCTATGTTACTCAGGGATATTTTTTCAATCGGTTCAGTAGTGCCAGAGATTACACCCTACATACCACTCGTGAACCCTACCGTACCATTAGTCTATATATCGTGGTTATAGCCGTCGGTACTCCTCAATAGGTTAACATATTGCTGGAGATTTCCTCATGAAAAAAACCGGGTTCAACAGTTTTTGTTACAGCAAGCTGAAGCAAAGAAAGACTTCTCGGTATTTGCATCATGGGGCTCTATAATATGAAACAGTTTTCCAAGGCATATTTACAAGTTCCTTGACTATTTTTAATTCCCCTGACCGTTGTAAAATGTCAATCGGATCTGACGATCACTGAGGTATCAATATCTTGAACAAGCTTACCATGATAACAGTTGACAACAAATCCTTCTTTAATTTAAAAATATAGGTTTGATTTGATGAGCGCTGTTTTTGATCATGTGGCACTGAGGACCTTGTGGACAACCCTCTATTAATAATAATAAAATCTTAACACAGTACGGATTTTAAAATTCCAAAGGTAATAAAACAACATACTTCATTTTCAAATGATTATATTTTATAAATAACAAATCTAGCTGTTTATACAGTTTAAATTAACCAACAAAAAATATTACTCATAATCACAATTTAAAATACAAAATTCTACAATATTTTGTATGACACATGTATATAAACAAGAATACAGAGATCAAACTTTTAGAATATATATTTACAAAATCTGACATTATGCTCAGGTTTTCCCAATTTCAATACAGATTTAATATTTACAACATACATACACGGTTACATCTTTACCCATTTAGGAAGGAGAGTTTGACTTAAAAACAGTTAAACTGGAGAACTGCCGTAAAATTGTCCGTGTCCCGAAAGCCCAGCTGAAAATCGCCACATGTAGCAACTAATAGGGGGGAAAACTGAATTATCACAATGAGAGGTGTGTGTTTACTTTATGATTTAAGTTTATGCCATGTAAGATCAATGTAGCAGGAAGCAGTGAATAGTGCAAGTAGACCCAGCAGTTAGGCTCAAACTTAGACAATTGTATTGAAAATTGTTCACGAACTGGAAACCAAGACTGACTGAAGAGTGTAAGTTAATTAAGGTTTTATTTATTAGTGAATTTCCATAGGAAAAATGAGCTATTGCAGTGACCCTTATGGTAAGGCCTAAGGTCGGGAGTAAATAAATGAGCACCAATCATGGTCCCAACAACACGTTTTGGGGTGTCATTAAATACCATATATATATGTGTGTGTGTGTGTGTGTGTGTGTACGCACTCTAGCGGCTGTATTTTAAGTCCGATTTGGTTCACACATTGATTGTCCATGTTGCTCGGATGAGTTTGTTAGCCAAAAAAAATCCAACAACCGGAAGTAAATTTTTTTAAAGATTTTTATATGAGAATGAAACATTTTTAGAGTTTTATCTAAAAAAATTAATGTAGGATATTTTTCTGCACATTTTGTTCAAGTCGAATTATTTATAGATTGAATTTAACTGCATATTTTATGACATCTAATAGGCTAATTCATTATTAATCCTTCTACCTTCAACAGCGAGGAAACATGAATATTTAATTTTATAATTTTTGAGGCTATAAACATGTTTGCTTACACAAAATACCAGGCTTATCATGATTTTGTTCCCACACTGCATTTTTCCCCAAAAGAATCACTTTTAAAACAATATTTCAAAAGATTATCAAATAAACAACTTATTCTTGAAAAAAAAATGATTTCATTCTATATGGAAGTACAGTATGGCCCGAAACAAATGACACTGAAACTTATGTTCTTATGACATCTGTATATGCCAACTGATCACTTGGGGTACTGTTGTCATGGTAATAGTATTGTTTGTTGATTTTGAATCAAGCAGTGTAGAGGTTGAAATAGGATAAACATCAGAGAACATTTTTACTGTGTAAACATATAATATTTCAAAACTACGATTAATTATTCATTCTTAAATTTTTCAACGTAAATCTATTCTTTTGCTTTCAAAGTGTATGTATTTTTGTTGAATAAAATGAAGTTTATTTGTTATATGAGAATATATTTGTTATAGCGGGTCTAAAGTTTTTGTTTTTAAGTCACTCAAAGTTAAATCTGTGTCAAAAGTTGTAAACGTGATTAATAAAAAAATGTTAACGAAGTAGATAATAGCCTACTGAAATAGCGTACGTGACCATGGCCGAACAAAAGATGAAACGGCCTTAGTATATTGCAGACATAAATGCAATTAATTATATCATAATTAAAGACACTCCAGTAAGGAGAAGAATATACTTTGTTTAAACTATTTATAGTTCAAGTTTAGCTTTTTAGGCCATACTGGACATAACGTTCTTTCACATAGTGCAGTTTGAGATCCTGAATATTAGCACGTGTTTCGTTTCAGTAGAAGACATCATCAGTTTCCGCAATTTTACTCTCTACATTTTTACTTTTTTTCCAGTAAACATGCAGTTGGCTTACCTAATATCAAAGATTAGTATTTGTTCGCTATTTTACCAGATTTACAGTCAAGTACTTTGATACGGTTTATTTTATTAACTTTGAACGTTCATCAAACATCTGAATTAAAAGTTATTTTAGGCAAAACGTATCTACAAACAACCAACATTAAAAATGGAGTTGCTTTTCCTGAGTATTGTTAAACCATTATACATTTAAAAATATATACAATATCCATTAAATAAATATAACATCCACAATTATATATTTTTATAGAATACTAAACAAACAAGAAAATAGATAAATCAATTGTTAAGTAAACACTAAGAATACAGTCTCACTGGTTATGTTGTTTTTGTATATGTCAAAAACTTTTTTATCAACAATTTGAAATTTTACACAACAAATAAGCAAAAAGTAGAAATTATGTTAGAATTTGGAATACCCCACAAGATGGTGCTAGATCATCTATTACCGGAGAACATAGTAAGTAAGGTTAAATACAGAGGAGTTCCATAGGATTTAGAGTATACAGAGGGGGCGGAGAGGGTAATTACCCTGTATAGAAAAAGAAAAACTCAGCGATTTTGTTCAATTTACAATTTCTTTGAATAATATTAAATATAGAATATGATTTAATTTTGCTTCATTTATCTCTCTTGTCTTTTATGAAAATAATAATCACTAACAGTGTTGCCAGATTTAGCAACATGAATGAAAAAAGCTGACAGTGTTGTCAGATCTATCAACATTTATCACGTAAGCTAATTGA
>JAGFPH010017541.1:0-17522 GCA_018207615.1 Philaenus spumarius | reverse complement strand
CGTTTTACCTGGTTACGGGTCAAAGGTTACTATGTCTGGTGACAATTACACACTAATTACGATGAAAGTGATTAGGAAAATAAAGACTTCATAGCAGCCTTGCTGTGCACATTCTAATATATATTACCAGTACCTCGGACCAGTGATTCATACTTTCTTAAATCTATACTTCAGCCTTATTTGGTTATTTTCCCTTATACCATTGTATCAATACAAGATTCGTTAGTCAAGTTGTATTAACTTCAATTTAACTATAATTCTACAGTGTTATGCATAGGTTACCAATCTTTGTCATTTATCTACCCTACTCCATCTTCAGGATAGTTGTAAAAACCTGTTAGGGTCCATTAGGTACTATTATTTATGTAGTAGCTTCTTATAGTGAAAATATTCATATGATTAATGTTTTCAAACAGGGCAGTGCATTTTTTCCAACGGGTAAATTACATATTTTAAAATACTCAACTCTATATATGCAGCACAGCTTGACCCTGCGATAATGCTGAGATACAGTGGAAATATTGCTAACTGCACTTCCATATCTAATGTATGTGGTTTATAAAGACACCCGAGATGCATGGCAAGCATAAATTTAAACATCTACATCTACCTTCATAAGAGTTCTTGTCCTCCACACTAAATCAATGTACTGTATATGAGATTTAATAACAGCCTTATCAAGTCATTGATTTGAGAACGGAGCCCCTATTTCGTTCCCAGAAAACGCTTACAGGCTGTAAATGATCTGGTTCATTTTAGGATAATGCAAAGATCATGTTTGCTCCAGGTAAGCATTTTATACAAAATTATTATTAAATATGATAGTTTTACATAATTTACAAGCATGAGTTTTAGGTTTATATTTTCCTTTTTCTGCTTTGATATTTCTTGTAAAAGGTAATAATAGTTGCCACTGACATGTAATTCACACACTCTCCTTTCCACACTTTTCATTGTGCGTTCTGAAGTCTTTATTTGTGAATTTCCATAGGAAAAATGGGGTATTACAGTGGCCCTTATGGTAAGACCCAAGGTCGGGAGTAGCAAATGTGCACCGATCATGGTCCGCAGTACAAGTTTTTGGGTGTCATTAAAAATCATATATTATCATATATATGTGTTCGCATTCTAGCGGCCGCATTTTAAATCCGATTTGGTTCAAATTTGGTACACATGTTGGTCGTCTACGTCACTCGGCCAAAAAATCCAACAACTGAAGCACGTTTTTTGACCGGAAGTAACTACTTTTTTAGACTTTTCCTACGAGAATGATTTTTTTAAAGTTTTTTCTACAAATATAAATGCAAATTTGTTTTTTTTACGTGACCTTTTTGCTTGCTTGGTTCCCCCAAAATCGATCAAAACGTAAAATACCATAAAAGTACCCGATTCAAAGCCATGTGGTGGATTTTACCGTGGGGTTGGCGTGCGAAGCACGCAATGCATTGTGTATTGAAGATACTCCCAATACGGGGGTTGGCGTGCGGAGCAAGCAATGCTTTGTGTGTTGAAGATACTCCAAATAATCGGAATGGCGTGCGAAGCAATGCAATGTGTATTGATGATACTCCTAATATTATGCGGAATGGCGTGCGAACCATTTTGCAGCTATTGGCACCTTCGTAAATAGATCTATTGTCCAAATTGTTTTTGAAACTCTAAAACTTAGGACTATAAACTTAATTTTGGAAATTTGCTCAACTCACGTCAGAGGTTCAGCTGCGTGGTCGAATTATTTATAAATTCCGCTAGAACTTTTAAAAATAGGCCTTTAATCAGAATTACAATGGAATTTGCATAACCCAACTTGTTTAGCTCAGTTATCAGAGAGTCAACTACTATATGTTCCACTAAGCAAGATTAATACATGTACAAAATCCAGAAAAAAACTTAAATCATGTATATGCATACACTTTAAAACCTTAAAAATACTTTTTCTTAACACAGATAAACTTTAAATGTCTAAACTCTTGCTTCACTGATGTAGTGCCATTACATAACTTTACTAGAGCTGTAATTTTACCACTGAGGGTTTTGCTATATTTTGTTACAATTGTAACCATTAAACGAATGTTTCCGTGAAACATATTTAAATTCAAAGTTATACTTTAAACATGGTTAAAAATGTTTATGTAGCAGAGACTAACAAGCTGCATTCACATCCGAAAAATTAAATTCTAACATGTCGCTTTAATGTATAACGTAAACACAGAACGTAGTTTAATTACAAAGCTAATACCAACACATCAACAGTCCTAGTTTATTTACATGTATTCAAAATACTTGTTTATTTATGAAACATAGTGAGTTGGTGTTTATTTACATGTTAAATATGTTACAAAAATATAAACGTACAGAAATTGAATTATCGTAATATTGTTCTTTTGTTAACAGTTTTATCTTTACCAAACCAGGAAAGATGACGAAATTAAGATTTTTTAACTAAAAAAAGTTAGTGCTAGACCCAGGAGTGTTGTATTTTCATAGCGAACGAAAAAGGTAGCGGATTATTTCCCATTTATAAATTAAACAAGTTAGTCCTACTAAATTATTTTAGGTTGAGCAATCGTGAGTTGTTACATTAAAATACGAATACATTCTAAAATGTTCAGAGATAAATATTTTCAACATTTTTTAATAAAGTGCTAAATAATTTTAATAATCCTACCAGTGTTGATAATTTAATTCGTTAATTAGATTGAATTTATAAACCATTGTTTTCATTTGTAATGTTTGATGTTTGATCATGATTTACAAACTAGTAATGTTTCTAGAAAAGTGGAACAAAACTTAGTTTTTTTTTTTATTAGGATTAAGGAATCTTATAAAGTTAAAGAAACCGCTAAACATTCTTCGCCTTCTGATTTAGGACCTTGCGTTATCTTTTTTGGGATAGTACTCATATGAGACTACCCGAACACTACTGTAATAATTACGAAATTCACCACAATTATATCTTTTGTTTTAATATATATTTAACTTTAAAATGCATTTGGGGAAGTCATTTATATCATACAAACGTTATGTATATTATTTGAATGTAGCAACTTACCCTTGTTTGTCTTTAAAATTGTTTACGTCATAACAAACCCATTAACAAATAGAATGTTTCAGTTTTTTATTTTTATTTTTTTTACAGAGACTTATGTTTAAAATAAATTTAACATAATCAGTAATTGTTTGTACACTTTGCTTAATTTGAAGACCTCCCTAAAACAACGTTGTATATCACATTTTCTTGAATTCCAAGTTATTTGATCTCAACTTATAGTTTATTATAAGTATAAGAATCTTTTGTGTTTTTGGAAAAAAAATATAATATGCATAATATCTTAGTAAAAATATGAAAAACATCCCAAGCACTCAGATCAGGCAACTAGTCGTATTCCTCGTATCCCGTAAGCTTGGAAACTAAACAACTACCGATTGTTTCACATCCGCCCTCCTACCCTCAAACCACAGATATGAAAAGTTACCTGGTCTAGCCAAGATTCGAACCCTATATCTTCTGATCAGGAAGACCCACTCGGCTATGGCTTGTATGAAGGAAACGTGACTACAAAAACACTTAAGTTTCTTGCTACAATATTGCCTATTTCGCCCCTTCTCCTCTCGATGTTATATTATATATTGCAATCCAAGCCATGAGTTTTGTTTTGTTTATTTGTTTATACAGTACTTGTTTGTAATAAGCTATAACATCAGATCAAATAACTTTTAATTCTAAAAATGTGGTATATAACGTTGTTATAGGGAAGTCTTCAAAATTGTACCTTTTCTGGTTCCTGGATTAAATATTTAACCCTGAACTATGAAAACACCTAATGTTTTTAATGAAATTTACTTTAATTTCTTAAAATATTATCTGCTTTTTTATAATCATTATTCGATTAAACATCTCATTTCATTTTTATAAAAAAAAAAACTGCATTTATCACATTCCATGAATTGCAGGCGAAATGTCTAGAAAAGTAGTTTATAATAAACATTATTATCAATTTTGAATTTAAAATTTAACTGTTGTTTCGGACAGTATTTAGTTTTCAAACTGAATATTGATCATATAAACAGTTTTACATTTAAGTTATTCACATTAATTTGAGCTATAACCAAAGACTTCCTTTTAAGTTTTGTATTACATTATTAGTTACAAAATAGTTAAACTTTTTTAAATTTTACGTTTTCTCAACCCTCGACGATCATCAAACACCTTATACATATTTTTTTAATCTTCTTTATTGATTAGACCTATTAACGATTTTAACTTGTTTAAAAACAAGTACGGAACGAAATCAAGTATCGTTATGTTTCTCAGGACTTGGTTAGTAAATTTCGTACGAGTTTGTACGATGAATAATCAGAGATAGTATTTGAAAACATAAAAATTGATATTGCAAAATAGGAATTCTCATAATATTATTATTTTGTTGTCAAGTACCACTTACATGTTTTATAACGCCATAATGCCAGATTTTATTACCACATAATTTGTTTTACAGTCAATGGTTGAACATTTATGGTTTAGTCGAACTTCGAAAGTAATTATTTAGTTAAACACTGTAATTTATAAGTCATAGTGTGCAAGAAACCAAATTACTTACGACATTCTATTAGCGATAAAACGTTTAGTTGAACTGTGCTTTCTCATGCCATAAAAGCTGACTTGGTTAAATTTATTTCGTTAAAATACCGGAAAATTCCTCCGGATGACCGAAAAATCTAATTAAATGTTGATATAAAATTGGATCAACACCCACATCTTTCACGAGGGATAAAAATATAAAGTATTGATATTTCGAGCTGTTAGTAATATTTTAAAAGCAGCAGCTAATACTGATAAAGACAGAAGGGGGGAACATTGGAGAGATTAAAACTAATATAATATATTATTAATTACCTTGAAGGTCCATCTTGTGACTTCAATTGAGTTAATTATTGACTAGTTTCGGGGTCTTGACCCATCATCAGGTAATACTTATTTCACTAGTAGGAGCTCGTCAAACATTAAAAAAAAAACACACATAGACACAACACATACTCTAACACAAATAAACATCAACGTGCCTTTTTAATTGTGTTAATGTGTATGTGTGTATGTGTTGTGTGTGTGTGTTTTTTTTTTAATGTTTGACGAGCTCCTACGAGTGAAATAAGTATTATCTGATGATGGTTTCAAGAAACCGAAACTAGTAAAGAATCAACTCACTTGAAATCACAAGATGGACCTACAAGGCAATTAATATATTACATTTATTTGTGACTTGGCACCAAAAATATTAATATCAGATTAAAACTGCCTAAATAAATAAGGAGTACCATCTATTTTATTCCGGAAGAAGGACTCTAAAAAAATAATAGTAATAAAATTAACAGCAGTTATAACAGATTAAATTCCTGCTAAATTTAAGAAAAAATAGAATAATCTACAAACCCTCCAGCAAGGGTGGAATAATTAAAAAAATATAATTATATTTTTTCTTGGAAAAGCTATATTTACAGCTACAGTTTGTCGTTTCCATTTTCATTGTTAAATGATCATGTGCATTCAAATTAATGTTTAGTATAATTCTTTATTATTCATCGAACGCAGTGATTAGCGTATTGGACATGTCTGCTACAATTTGAACCTTCAAAATAGTAGGACAGTCTATTGTTCAGTTACTTCCTTTCGGACAACGTGTGTTAAGCGTTATTATTATAGCTCTAATGCAACCAGTTTTTTATAAATAAAGTACAAATTAAAAAATTAACTATTATGTACAAATATTATTAAACATTTTTAAATGTAAATGTTAATTTATATTATACCATAAATTATAAAATAAAAACGTTTATTTTTGTATTGATGGCAGTAAGAGTGTTTCTACTTTATTATAAAAAAAAACTGTCAGAAATCGCTTTGTAAGATTTTCAGTCCTTTAAATCCTTATTGTAAACCATATATGATATAGTACAAACACCTGGTAATAATAATAAAATAAAAACAATGCTATATATTTTATCAACACGTTTCGCATAGTGATGATAGATTGTGGTTATCAGATTTTGATACAATACTGATTTAATACTAGCACCGGTACAACAAGGCCAATATAGGAGAATAGGTAAACATAATAAGCATTATTTAGTAAATTTTGTTTCCAAAAACGTATACACTATCTAACATTGTTTAGACTTTATTATAAAAACACTTCTAGCTTAAAACATAATTTAGGTTTTCTCAGGGAAAAAAGTTGTTCTAAAGCAGGATATCAGTTTTCATTTAGAGAAAAGAGTCATATTTACAAGTTAAAGGCTTATACAAGGGGGTCACTGAGCCCTATCTTAACCAACTTGTGACATATTTGTCCCTTTTTCTCACCAACTAATAAAGCTATAATGATTCTGTTTCTTTTCCCTGAAAAAATATGCCTTTTGTCATATGTAGAAACACTAAAATTAGTGTTTACTAATTTAAAAAAAACCTGTTTTAAATTTCAAAAAAATCCTATTTATATTTTTATTTTTTAAACTATATTTGAGTTTTTAGTAACTAGAGTAAGTTCAATAAGTGTGCACAAAAAATTTAAGCAGATAACTGTTTTAGTTCCTGAGATAAAGGTGCAATAAAAAATCTAACTTTCGGAAATCGCTGTAGAAGACACTGAAGTTCCAATTTTTAGCTGAAAACCCAAGAACATGGTTTCATTCAAATGTAAATAAAGTAGGATAAAATATTTGTATCATATATCAGTGTTGCATATCTTTGTAAACAGAAAAGAATAATCTATAACATAAAACAACAAAAAACAAAAAATGACAAAAAAATGTTTGTGTGCAGTGACCCCCTTAGCTTTAAACGTTAAAGGTGGAGTCCATACACACACACTAACACAGTTCCTGTATATAATGTATAATTATTCACTATCACTAGCATCTTTCTTAATTTTAAAATCATATACTGTTACCTACACATTTATAGGTTGTTGGTGCGGTAAGAACAATATTTTTGGATCACATTATTTTGTAAAGTAAACATTTATCAGATGAAAACTATATATTTAGTTTTGGTAATTAAACCAACATTATTCACCAATAGTCCTGTGCTTTTGCGTATTTGTGTACTTTCAATTTCAAGAATGAAAAACTCAAAATACAAACTCATAATAACACAAAAGAGATCCACAAAGGAATACATTGTCTTCGAATACCTATACTAGCTCGCTGAAATGTAGACTTTATTTACTAACAATAAGTAGCAGAGCAAATTATCATAATATATCTAATATTACATTCAATGATTAGAACTGTGCATATTTATCTTTAAAACTAATTTATGTAATTAATAACCAAACATTATTCTACGCGAAAAAATGAGTACACCATGTTAGTAAAGCACATGCCAAAGAAGTGTCAATACAAGTGCATTTATTTGTATTTATTTCACTGATACATAAACCCCAAAAGCATATCTTGATCAGGACAATGGCGTACAATTACAAGTTATTAAAAACATGTCTTGCTATAAATTTAAAATGTTCCATACAGTTTAAACAATCTAATATATTCACTTTGAACTTGATAATTATTGAGTAGTAATATTTTAAAGAATAATAACACTAACACAGTTTTTACTTACGTGATTATAAATATCACAGTACTGATAGTAAACTATTGTCAATGATTTCTTGTTTTTGAATATATAAACTTAACAATATTATATACATTGTTTACCTTTACACCAATAAGGTTATTGTTTTTCCAATACATAACTTTATTTAGAGAGCAATAATAAAACAATAGGTAGTTTTAAAATTAATTTTAAATATCTTCAGTGAGGTTAGTCACTCTAAAATTAAAAGACCTGCAGGATTAAGTGTACGAATTGGAACGGCCAATCGACCGATCCAATTGGGGTTAATTAATTACATTAATTAAAATTAATTCAAAGTCAATATAACAAAAGATTAAAGCCAAAGGGTGTCAAAAAAGCCCAAAATTAAGACCAAAAAAGTAGTTTCCAATGTGAAAATAGTATTTATTAACAATTTTGAAGAATTAACTAAAATTGTGGTAGTTGAATAAGTGCAGACTATGACGTATGCATTAGCGACAAGATCGAACCAAAACTTTGCAGGAACTGACAGGAATAGACTTGTCCAGTCTTGTCTAAATTTGGTTAGGAATGAGTTAACATAGAAAGATAGGGTTTTGTAATTTTACTAAAAAAAGTTGTTATTATTAGATTTATGTTGAAAGGAGAGTTAAATAAGCAAGGAGTAATAAAAATAATTTTGTTATGATAATTTGTTAAAAAGTTATAGACAAAAATGTAAGCGTAAACAAATTGAATTTGCAGAATTTGAATAAAATCTAAAAACAAAGTAGAGTCATTTGTAGAGTTAAGAAAATAAAGTAATAAAAAATGTAAAGTTATAAAGTTTAATAGTTAAAAAATAAAGTGTAAAGTCATTTTTGGGCATAAAAAGGCCAATAACTCATAAAGTTCAAATGTAATTAAATCATAAAAAATAGCATTTAATAGAGTCAATAATAGGGCATAATCAAGCCGAAGTTCAATATAAATAAATAAATAGTTTTGTAAAAATAAAATAAATTAATAAAAAAATTTATTAATTCAAAATAAATACAAGGGAGATTATTAAAAGGGAAATATTGATAAAATAGGGTATATATATGTGTAATAAATTGTAATGCCATGTGAGATATGAAAAGAGCTTTAAAGGGGGGGAATGAAACGCCGAAAACCAAACGAAGGCAATTAGAGTAACAACAAGCTGAATAACTAGACAACCAAACAAGCTATCAAAAATCCAACACCAGATTAGCGCGTTTCAAGACCAACCGAAGAAGATACAAGCAAGAAAAAATGGAAAATTTCAAATTTACAGGAAATAAATTTCAAAATTTAAGCAAAACTAACAAAGTCTATAACTCAAGAAGGAAGAGGAGTAGAAACGCCATTCGAATTCCAGAGAAACAAGAAAACGTCAACC
Source organism: Philaenus spumarius (assembly GCA_018207615.1). Classification (NCBI taxonomy): domain Eukaryota; kingdom Metazoa; phylum Arthropoda; class Insecta; order Hemiptera; family Aphrophoridae; genus Philaenus; species Philaenus spumarius. The sequence continues at coordinate 8,526 of JAGFPH010017541.1, read as the reverse complement.
AATCCATAGAAGTCAATAAAATCAAAATCCGACCACGCAAAAAGAAGTTATAGAGTTTGGATGAAATCAAAGCCAAATTTGCAGATCGACAAGTTCATACAGGAACGGCAGGCCGAAGCACCAAGAGGGAAGTGACGTCATCGGAGGTACTACGCAAAACAAAACACAGCGCATACTGTAATTCAATAAATGAAGATAATAATTAAATTAGGCCTAATCGATGGGAAATAAAGGCACTAAAATTCATCAAATGAATCAGGAAATATATTAAGACCAAAAAATATATTTCTAAAGCAAGAAATCAGAATTTCTTGTCACATAGAGAAATATGCTCGTTTGACAAGTAACAAGTCGAGGAAGCAGCTTGCATCATCTCTAAACTTTAGTTTAGCACGAAGCGCCAACGGGTAAACATCTGACCGAGCTCCGAGGGTACTTAGAGAAAGTCGTAGGGCGATCAGTTACGGTGTGCGTTGCGTACTAGCTCCAGCCTAAAGCTAAGTCGGGTCGTGATAATTTCGGGAGAAGAATATCCATATAAACGGCCTATCTTGCCAAAAGATACTACAATCAACTAGGAGAGGACAACTGTAATTAAGTCCAGGAGAAGACAACTGTAAGCCGAAGAAACCATTCTGGGGACGAAGGAGAACAACTTTAAATCGCCGGAAATCGACAGAAAGAATTACGCGTCGAACTTCTTGTGTTCTGTAAGTGGCAAACGATCATTGTTACTTATAATTTTAAAGAAATCCCTTTTTGCTAAATAAATAAATTAAATTAAGATAAATAAATAAATTCAAGTAGATTCTGGGGAAATTGAATAAAGTAAACTCGTTTAGTAAATTTCATTACTCACAATGGCAAATCGTCGTATGTAAATAATATAATCATTAATATACAGATTTTAATTAATAAATTAATTCATCACTTTGCTACTTTTCAATATATGTAAGCTAAATATTAATCAATTTCATTGTGTTTTTGAAAATAATAATTTGTTGTTTCAAAGTTAATGGATTTTTGTTGATCAATAAATCGTTTTTGTATATTCAATACAAAATTTTAATATACAATTTACAAATCCAATCAAAATAATACTAAAACCATTTAGTGCTCTAGAGTAATTAGGTCAGCAGGTAAGTTATTCATGGATCACTACAAATTTAACTCCAAAGGGAATGATCCCGAAAAAGAGTCTAGAATTGAGCTAGTGTACTACATAAAAGACGAAAAAGGTCTAATTAATTTAAATTAAAAAAAACTTAAGAATAGGAAACAAAAGGTTTTCCTTTTCTTGCCCTCGCCAAACCTCTCAAATTGTTCTAACGGGGTAGTACAAAAGAACAGCATCAAATAAGGCCTGAAAACACTTGGGTGTTATTTGATGAGGGAAAGTTTTAAAGTTAACAACAAAAGGTTGTGTTTATTGAATAAATTAAAGGGTAGGGAGGTTTGCGCGTGGCAAGTGGTGCCCAACGCGTTGGCTCGTGTGACAAATAATATTTTAAAGTTTAAAATAATTATTTCTCATTGAGACAACGAACGAACAGTTAAAAGTGATCTGGGGGTAGCTGACCTGTTAAATATAAGAGTAATTGTAAGAAGTGTAGCAATAAGAGTGATTAATTTAGAATATAAAAGATTAGGGAATTTTAAAAAATTTTGTAAAATCATAAACAATGGCAACTCCAAGCGTACCGAAAAAAGGGGAGGAAGAGGAGATTAAAAAACTGTTAAAATTAATGTTAGCCAAAGAGAAAGAGCGGGAGGATAGGGAGAAAGAACTTGAAGCCAGGGAGTTAGTAAAAGAGCAGGAAAGGGTAGCTAGGGAGAAAGAACGTGAAGATAGGGAGTTAGTAAAAGAGCAGGAAAGGGTAGCTAGGGAGAAAGAACGTGAAGCTAGGGAATTAGTAAAAGAGCAAGAAAGGGAAGCTGAAAAATTAGAACGCGAAGCTAGGGAGAAAGAACATCGCGATGAAATTTTAGGAGCCGTAGGTGGAATAAGAGAAGAAGTACAGAAAGGGATGGAATTTATTCAGGGCAGAGTAGACCATTGCGAAGTAGAGATCTCAGACATAAAAGAAGACATAGTACAGATTAAAGAGTTAGGAAGAACAAATAGGAATAGCATAGAAGAAATAAATGCAAATGAAAAGAAATTGGAAACGACAGTTAAAGCATTAGAAAAAAGGGTAAGGAGTTCAAGCACAGCCCATGGTGTGGTGGGGGCAGAAAAGCGCGTAGTTTATATCCATGCTAGTAAAGAAGGGGAGCACAAAGTCCAAGAATTTTGGGGTACACCAAAGGAAAGCCCCATGAAATTTATAACGGATATGGAAGACCTTTTTAATGAGATAGACCCTTTGTTAGAAGGCGAAGAAAAATTAAAATTAATCGAGAGATAGAGATACTTGCGAGGTGCAGTAATAGATTGGTGGTCCATTGTAAAGAGGGATAGCACAAACTATGGGGAATTTAGAGCAACATTTTTAGAGAATTACTGGGGCTACCAGGCACAACAAATTTTGCGCAATCAAATAGAGAAAGGGAGATATAATGATCGCGGTTCTATGACAAGAGTAGAATATTTTTGTAAAATGGTAACAAAGGCCCAGTATTTAGAACCTGCTATTCCGGAGAAATTTGTAATAAATAGATTGTTGAGGCATTTCGACCAAAGAATACGGGTAGCTAGCGTAGGAAAGCCAAGCGAAAGTTTTGAAGAGGCTATAGAACTTTTAAGAGCTTTTGAGGCAATGGAGAGGGAAAATAGGCGAGACACTACAGACGAATATCCGCGAAACCAAGGGAACCTAGACAGGCAACCAACGCGTAATACGGACTCTGGAAACCTTCCTAAACACCCATACCCCAGATCCTATGAGAATCAACCTAGCACAAGCCAAACCCAGTACCCTAAGAAACCTCTTCCATCTAATCAAAATCCAAAACCTAGTCCAAAAAACTAACGAAGTTGGTCTCTGGGAAAGGAAGATTGGAACCAAAGGTACAAAATAATTATACGGAATCAGGGACTGCGATAATAAATAATAATAGGACAATTTAAACTGCAGAATGTTTCATTGATATCAGGGAAGAGTTATTAGAAGAGCCAAATAACACCTATTTACCAAAAGATAAGATCAAATGTCCGGAGGTAGAGGTCAAAATTCATGAAAGTCCATTGTGTCTTGAACTGGACACGGGCGTAGAATATTCATGTATTCAAGCGGAGTATTTTGAGCAGTTAAAAGTAAAGGGATATAGATTTTTATAGCTACCAGTAATGAATGTAGAGGTAATAGGGGCAATAGGAAATAGGAGAGTAAGTGTAGCCAAACAAACAATGATACCCATAAACTTTGCAGGCAAAACAATAGAAGGTATATTCTTAATAGTGCCAAAATTAACAACTAAAGCTATATTAGGATGTAATATGCTAAATAGCACGGGGTTAAAAGATGTAACAATAATTTTTTTACGAAAATCAGTATAACGTTTTTTCTATTGGATATTTTTACATTATTTTTGTTTTGTTTTAAAGCTCTTTTATTCCTTTATTATCTGTAGTATGGAACATTATCTTACTTTTCGAATAAAAAATTTCACCAAAAATACATTACAATAAATTTTTAATTTTGTATTATTTGTCATTAGTTATTATTTTTTTTAGAGTATTAATCTAACCTAACGTTTTTCAATACTACAGATAATACACCACATATCTTAATATATGTGCAAAATATCAATCTCTGGCTTAAAAAGTAAAAATGTTACGCTCGTTTTGGTGGGGGGAGACATGGAAATTTAAAACTCCGGAAAACTTAAAAAAATATTGTTTAATTTTAGAATAACGTGATACAATTTACAATATATACTAAATATAGGCATTAAACCTCTTTATTAATAAGAAATTCCTGCTCCATATGTTAGGTCCTCTTTTTCTTTCTTTTTTTCTTCCATTTTCATTTTTATTTGGTAGCGGTATATCTTATCTCACACCGTTTATTTATTAATAACGATGCTTTTACTCTTTTAGCTGTGTTATTTTTAAGTTTATGTCGCAGTTTCTTGACTATTTGCTTCATTACTATAAAACACTAAACTGAATAAGCTAGAACTACCAAATCAAAGCTTACTAAAGAGGTTATAATTCACAACTAAAAAGAACACAGAAACGAGAATCAGCTGTTACTGAAACCAAAAACCAAATCAGCTGTTTCTATAGAGTAGAATATACTGCAAAATAGTTTGAGGTAGTGGTGCTACCTTTTTCAGAAAACGACAAACTAGGCCTATTAGAACATTTTATTATCCACAGAATTATATTAATTGCTGAAATAATACATCCAAACCTGAAATAGATGAGATATTGGGTTACAAATGCGAAACATGTGTTATTATTGCCTTGTGACCAACACTAAATAAATACAAATAAAATACTAATGACTATTGAAGAATTATATAACTTCATAAAACATATTTATATTTAAATGTTAATATATAAGGAATAAAAAATGCAAACAAATAATTTTGTATACCTTTTTAGAGTAAATGGCCCCCTTAAAAATAATATGTCACTTTTAACAGCAGGAAAATCTTTAAAAAAAAGATAAGACATACATAATTACATATATGTTTAAGGTTGTACCTAAATCAAAAACCGTCTTTGTAAAATGTACTTTCGTATTTTCGCTGAAACTATGGCAACTATCTTTAAAACGTTCATTATAATATAAAGTTTTAAATATTATTCTGAAAAGAGTTTCTGAAAGTATACTTTAATGGGTTTTTTTATTTACAATTCTCTAAAAATCAGTCATTTTGATACAGTTGCTGTTGTACATTCAATTACAATGTTTCTTCTTAAAAAGGAATTTAATAAAAATTTTTATAAAGTACATTAATTAATTCTGAAAATACTGCATTTATTCTTAAAATCGAAGTTAACTTCTCACGATTTGTAATAAGCATGTTTTATTTATTTTTTTTTATTTTAAACAAGAGCATAAATAAGTTTACAAAATAATCATTGCACAAATGATAAATTATACCATTTAAATAAAAAGATAATTTATGCAAGATGTTTATTCGTATCAGTTTCCTAAGACACTATGTAATATTAATAATTCATTTAAAATTACTCCTTTCAACAGAAAAAATTTGTTTCCTGTTATCTTTTCTCAAAAATAAATTAAGAAAATATGTCATAAATGTTTATTTGTCACAAACCTAAATTTAATTTGTTATTGAATTCATACAGTACTTACTTTTACATTATCTTATTTAGAGACCATTAAGAAAATAAAGTATAACGGTTAATTATTGTAGTATGTACTAAATTTTACACTTTTTCTTTGTACTGGAAATCTATTTCTTAAATTTAGTCCTATTATTATTACTCACTCAATGTATTATCGTATTCAAAATGTATAATATCAAAGATTTAAATTTATGATTATTTTATTTGTTATTAATAAGTAAAACCCAACGTAACTATTTTGATAGTGACAACACAATATTGTTTTCTCTAGTCTTACTTATTGCAACGATAGTACGAAAGTATTATAACTAAATCAATCTGCATTTAAATTTTTTCATTGCAATAATATTAATTGTTCGGTTGTTTTTAAAACGTACACCTGGAAACATTGCTAGATTTTTCCTGATTATTGAAGCCATATTATTTTAATAAGTCATGTGTACTTATAAAAGTAAAACTATTACCTAAGGTAAAGCAGATTGAATTAAATTATTATTTTACATGTAAATAATTTTAAAATAAATCAGCTGTTTAATTTACTAAACATTAGGGTCTACAAGGTTTAAAGGACAATTAAATTATCAGTTTTTTTGAATTATAATAAGTTTTTATTATAAAAAAATGAAAATTAACGTTTTTATTTTAAACGTTATAACAATTTAAATTAACTCAGGCCAGCCATTGAATGGGAAATGTTAAAAAGTGTCCTGTAAACAAGACTAATTTTTACAAAACTATTCCTATATACCATGATTAAATTTAATATGAGTAGTTATATTATATAATTTTATTTCTCCTGCTTATGGTTAAATATTTTTCCGGTCAAATCCTACTAGCCAATATAATTTAACATTATAAACCTAAATTTGTAGGATAAATCATTATTATTAAATTGGTCTATTATAGAAAATTACTAAATTTAATTCAACTGAGAATTTGCCTATACTTAAAATGTTTAAAAACCTGTCAACATTCCTTAGATGTTTTCCAAATGTGTCTAATAATATTCCTGCCAACAATGTTTACTTATACAGAGGGAGGCAAAATTCTGGAAACAGCTTTATATTTAAAAAAAAGTACGAGAATCAGTTATTCACAATCATAAAATAACCACTTTTTGGTGGGTTTGAAATTTTGACGGCCATATTGGATCCGCCATCTTGGAATGGACTTCATTTTTTAAATGGGAAGGTGGTCATGTGATATATCATTTCGATGTAGAATTTTAAGAGAAAACCAACGGTGAAATTTTCACATCCATATCTTTAACCGATTAAAAATGGCGGCCAAAAACAACGAAATCGTGTTTTCCGATTTTGAACCATTTTGCTGTACTATTTTAAAAAAACAAAACATTAGTTATGCTTCGTTTTGGATTCAGAATTAAATAAGCTTCCAAACGATATGCCACACAACGATATTTTTTAGTATTTAACATTTTTTAGTTACAGCCATTTTTATTTTTTCAAAAATGATTTCGAGTGGTTCAACCAAATACAGTCAATTTATTTATTTATTTTTTTTTAAAGAAAATCATTCGCAATTAATTGTATCTTAAAGTTTAGAAATTATTTTTTCATTGTAACTTCTTATTCTCACACAATATACTTACACGAATGAAAAGTATATGGATAATAAGCAATTCCATTTAAATACGCTATTTGTCTAATATTTATGTCATAAATTTATTTGCTTTTTTGCTCATAATACATATTATACTTAAATTTTGAATGAAAACAATATATTTTATAAAGTGCAAATATTTTATGTTTTTTAACAACAAATATATTTTTGAATCTTATACTGTAGTACCTATAATTAATTATAATCTCTTAAATAATATACTTATAAACTTTGAGAGGATAAATGGGCGATAAACATTTTTTGTTTGTTTTTTCACTATCCAAATAAAAATATTCTTTAAACATAATATGTGTTTATAACTATAATAATTAGTTATAAACAAAATGTCCTTATTTTTAAATCAAAATTACCTTAAAAAATTATATCTAAAAGTCTAGAAACAATTATCATGTCTAATCGACCGTTCTGCATTTCGTCTGTGTGTCTGTCTCACGATTACGGCCAAACGCCTTGACTGATTTTGATGATTTTTTGCATGAATGTTCCTTATTCCTAGGCCGATCCGTGTAGGTATATATAAGGTTTTTCATTTTTCATTGTAAACCCTTTAAATAAAATAAAAATGGCGGCTGCAATGTTTCTCTCAGTGTAAGCTTTTTTCCAAAGCCAGTTTTTGGCTTAACCGTAAGTCGAATTTAAAAACTAATAACATTTTGCTAGTAGAAAATTAGATTTTCCAACAAAACGGTATTCTTGATTTTGTTCCGTATCTCTAACGGTAAGCTCACAAAATGGCCGTAAACTTCAAATTTGTTAAAAATCGTTTTTGTATTTCAACCATGTTTTTATACGTTTATTCTACAACAATTCAAAAAATTCAAAAGTATTCCATAGCTTTTTTGTAGATAAAGGTTCAAAGAATTCATATAAGCCAGTAAAAAAATATTGAAGTAAAATTAACCAAGTTATTAGCTCAAGAAACAAGCATGTTAGTAACAAAAGGAAAAAGTTCAACTTTAGGCCTACATAAAAAGTAATAAATATTATTGTAATTTTTTCATAAATGTAAAAAAGTTTCGTAATTTAGCTCTAAATTGAATTGTATAAAAAATATTCATCAATATCATATTTTTATTTTAAAAACACCAGTTTTATGTTCCTACTACAAGACTGCTAACAAAACTAGGGCTGTTTTGAATAGTAATTTAGGAATATATCCTTTGCCCCAAAATGGCATATTATAATAAGAAAGTGTAAAGGATAAGAAAGTGTAGAGAATAAGTAAAAGAATTAAACTGTATACTTGTAAATTATAATTTAATAAAAGTATTTGACTTAGCTTTACTTGAATTACAAAATGAGATGAAACAAATGAAACTCTCGGCGATAAAGGACATACAATAAATGACCGTTGGACACCATGGAAAGTGTTGGTACAAGGGTTGAGATCGCTATCACAACGTTTTAACATCGTTTGTTTTCATTATTTCTAATATTGGAATATGATATATAATATGGAAGTTATGCAACTGTTAATACATTGTTAAGTTTTAGTTGTTTAAGTATGTAAATATTTAATTATATTTTGTCCCTCTATAACGCGATATTTTTAATCATTATTAATATAAATAAAACACAATGCCTCTAAAAGAAAATCTTTAGCAGTTAAAGCTCAA
>JAGFPH010017540.1:0-17522 GCA_018207615.1 Philaenus spumarius | reverse complement strand
TGATGAAAACATAAACTAGAAATTACATAGTACCTTTATTTCAAATACATTTTAGGTCTCACCATAAGAGTCACTGAAATAGCTTACCTTTCCTATAGCAATTCGCTGATAATAAAAGGTGCAACCCAAGCAGTACTTGTCCAAGCGATTGATAATTATTAACATCGTTCGGGAGAGCTTATATAAAACTAATTTTTGAATAAAATGTTAAGTAAACGGTAATCATGGCTGCCAGTGTTTCATATTTACATTCTGTTTATAAGGGCTGTTAGTTTTAGTTTGATGACTAAGAGTGGTAAAGTAATGAGGTTGTTATAGAATGATAGATGAGTCAATATCACACCATCGTAGGCTATGAAATAGTAAGTTTGATTCAGGGTAAATATCATTGGACATTTCCATTAAGGCATTATTGAGATTGATCATTGTCAGATCCTGTAGTGAACGTATTTCACTAAGACACGTACTGTACTCAACACACCATAAAACTCTAGTTGTTATTGGTTCTTGTTAGCGAATTTCCATAACAAAGATGAGCTATGCAGTGACTCTTATGGTGAAACTTAAAGTCGAGAGTAGTCAATGAGCACTGATTATGGTCCCCAGAACACGTTTTTGAGTGTCATTAAAAACGATATATGCATTCAGCGAATTCGGGAGTAGACTAATTTGATAAATAAATGGATAAAAACCTAAAATATATCAATTTCATTTTAGAAATTTGCTTAACTCACGTTATCGGTTCAGCTGTCCAATAAAAAGTGGCTAAAGCAAAAAGCTTCCTATTCCGTGGAGGAATTTATGAAGAAATGTAATTTGATTTATGTGAACTTGTAACGTATACTGCATTCCAATATGACTGTTATTATTGCATGTAGTGAGTTTAAGGGCAATAAAGCTATTGTTATTACCATACAAACCTGTCCAGAAAATATAGGGCCTTTTTTAATTTTGTCCGCATACTTTTCTTTTAATATTTTTCTTCAATTTGCATCTGTGTTTTTCGAAAATAACATAGTCTTCTATTCTTATATATTCAGAAACCACCACATTTATTTTCACAATGATTACACGTAATTTATGACTATTTTAATGGCTTATAATAAACTCACAGACAATGTCAAACAGAACGAGGTGTATTGAGGGCTGTTACACTGAAAAGGTTTTTTTTTTAAATATGCGTTATATAATTTTGTAAAAAAATACCTAAGAATTCTTGTAAAAAAAATACAAAAATATGAAACTTAACTTTTGAAAATTTTATCTTAAGTAAAAATAAATAAAACATTCAAAATTCAGAAAATTTGAAGAGGTACTTTTACATTTATATTTCTTAAAAGTCACTTGATAGATTTTTTCAATTATGTGTTATTTTAAATTGTATTGTGCCTTTTTTTAAATTTAGGTTGATTTTTATACGAGAAAACTTTAAAATTTATGTTTTTATTTTGCTTCTTTGTATTTTTTTTTTGTTTCTGGCTATTTACAAACATAAATATTCCTAAATAGGAAGAAAAATGGATGTAGAATATGTGGTAAAAATCCAGTCTTGTAGTGCAAGAAGTTATTAGAAATATAAATTTTTGTCTGAAAAAACGAAATTTCAAACTTTCGGAGAACTTCGATTGAAGTACCGTTTGTCCAGTGTACTGCATTGACACAGATAACGGGATGATTTAAGTTTTAAATACTTATATATAACACAGATCCTTTAATTCCCTCTATACATATACAGGGTGCACAAAAAGTCCCGCACTGGTTTAATATTTCGTATATAAAGAAAATTTGAAGGTAGATGTGATTGAGGAACCTACTTTATTTAAAAATAATATTTTATTAAGATTTCAAAAAAATTATACGCCATCTTGGATGTAACTTTGTTTTTTTTTAAATAGGAAAAATGAAACCAGTGCGGGACTTTTTGTACACCCCGTTTTAATAAAAACAATATTAATTAAACAATTCAAAAAGTATATTGACTGGGTAAAAAATAAGAAAAAAGTTCAAGTCCCGAAAAGAGTGGGTCTTCTCAGAAAAAAAATGTCTGGTATAAATTCAGGTGAATCATGACTTACCTTGTATTTTTCTTGTGCATGAAGACTTTTAGAACAAAATTAGCAACAAAAACAAATTTCAAAAAGGTATCCCATCAAAGACATACTGTGAAAATAAGCTCCAAACAGTAAACGGATTTTAAAATACATTTAGTTTATTAATCATGTAAATTTATTTTCTAAATTAATCCCGTGAAAGTATAAAGCGCCAAACCATGTCAACAATCAGCCAACGCCTATCAGCTCCGCGCATTGTCAATTATACAACAATTAAACATCCTACAAGAATAATAATGCACTAATGGTACATCCAGGTTATCCCATTACCCACAATTACTCAAATTGTTGCAGGGGAATGCATACACATTTCACTGTCAATTGCGAAAGAGATACAGTGAACTCATCTTCTTGGAACATAACATTTATATATTAGTGGATTAACATAACATTCTTGGAGCTATTGCAGCGACTCTTATAGTGAGACCTAAGATCGGGAGTAGTCAATGAGCACCGGTCATGGTCTCCAGAACACGGTTCAGTGTGTAACTAACAATATATATACAGAGTGTTTATAAAGACCCTTTGACCCTCTTTGTTATATTTGTTGCTGAAAATAAGTTAAAAAAACTTTGTATACATCTTGTGTTGCATAACAGGACAAATGTTTTGGCATATCTGAACCTCTTTCATATTGGTGGCTTGGTTAAGGGGAGGGGGTTAACAATTTAAAATATGAGGGTAGATGAATAACACAATTGAAAAGCTTATTAAAAAAGAAAAAGAATAACTAAATCATAGTATCTTACTTCCTTTCAAAGTAACGGATAGTTTAACGTACTTTTTGGAGAAATCCCATTCGAAATAAATATTCATTACAAATTGGTGAATTTTAATTAATTTCTAGACTACTAATTGACATGGAATTCCAATTCTTGGGAAACTTATGACTTATTTTAAACGCTATAAACATGATTTTGTTTTATTTGATAATATTTTCAATTCCGTAAAACAGACATTAATATCTCGGTAATACACTTCTACTCTCCAATGAACGTAACACGTAAGCTACAAAACTTTCACATTTACTTCTCCGAAGGAAATCTCGGCAAAGAAACGTTAAAGTACTTTCGAGTTTTTCATATAAAGTTGAGCAAGTGGAGAGACAATAATCTCCAGGTATGGTCAAGTTGTTGAGATACAAGTGCGCGAGGTATTGTCATCGTTTCAAAGTTTACCGACTCTTGTACTCGTGACAAGATTTTCTAATAAACCACTGTATTTGATGAGAGTTTTATGTTATTACAAAGGGACAAGCAGTTTGGCTTCAACTTTATTGAGAAAGTTACATACAGGGTGTCAATTAAGTCTGGGTACGGTTTAAATATTTCGTATATAAGGAAAATTTGAAGGTAGATGTGATTGAGGAACCTACTCTTGTACCAATCTTACAAAAAGAATAATTAAGGGAACGGAAACGATACTGGGCCACATAGATTGGTACTGTTCAAGACTTACCTTAGAATTTAAATATCACCAAAAGTAGGAATATTTCAGCTTATCTCTTACTGTGCACAGGATACCTAAGGTTACCTCAATAAACCATAGAAATATGTATAATTTTAGGTTTATTAACCAAGTTAAATAAAAGTTTATACGCCCTTAATACAAAAGGATAATTAACATGCCCTTAATACAAAAAAGATTGAGATTTAAAAAAAGAAAACATATATATTTTATTAAATTTAATTTAAAAACCCTTCCCAAAAATAAAATTCAAAAACCCTCCCTTTTAATAATAATTACAGAAATTATACAAAAGATTTACAAGTTACAAAGTTTTAACATGAAATACCATGGATTTGTTTTAAGAAAAAAATATATATATGTCGTTGGCCAACTCTAAAAGGTAATTATAAATAATTGAATAAATAGACAAGATTTATTATGAGACGTCTCTCTATATATAAAAAAAAAGGTGTGAAATTTCTAATGTGTAGCCCTTAGGGCTAAAGTCCGAAATGTGCTAGCTTGCTCCTCCCAAGTTATTTAATACTAACATATCCTAAGTAGTACACATATGCAAAAATTACTTTCAAAATACAGCCTATTTAACACTTAACATAAAAGAAAAGAACAAATGCAGATAGTTCTCATTTTAAATTAACTTCTGTCTCTAATTAAAACTCAGTAGAAATATTTTGATTATATATTCAATTTTCAGTTGCAAGGTAGGCCTTTTCTAATTGTAGTTGTTGCAGGTTATCTCATTGCATTAAACATCCCCTGCAGTTGGACCAGTTTAACTGTATAACACAGATAACAATTTCCTTTTTAGAAAACTTGCAGTTATTTAAATAAGCATAAAATGATAGTTCTTTGAGTTGGCTGTTTTATTGAATTTTGTAGCACAGATAGCAAATTGCTACATAGATTGTGATGGTTAATATAACATGCGTAATGTTGCATAACACTGTCTGTACATGTTAGGTAAGCCACATGGTAACATAAAAGAAATGTTAACGTTTAGTTACATATCAGCAATATATTTTGCTTATAGCTTATTAAAAGTTTTCAATATCTGTTACACTGCAGAAATACTACACAGTTATAGTTAATTAATGCATGACACTTTAGGCTTGTTTGTGGAAATATGTTTAGGCTTTAACAATAACCAAAATGATATCGGCTTTATAGTTTTTGTAGGCTGTAAGATTTACATTTAAAATTTAGGCTGTAAGAATTACATTTAAGTCTAGGCTGTTGTAAAAAAGAAATACATAGGTTTCTCTAATAAATTGAACAAAATGAGTTAGGAAGTTGTACATGAACCAAGAGTGGAAATAACCTAATTAAGTTTTACAAGTAATATTTTATAATTATTAAGGTAAAGCTGAAATATTGTACCTGGTATTCGGAAAACAAAAGGTTTAGAAGTAATTCATGTTCTTCAGCGACACACGTTACCCCGATCAAATTATTTAAAGTTTAGTAACATCACTACCACTTGGCAGCGTCTAAAAGTTTTCGTTCGTAACGGTCTAATGGCCGACGCTTTACACAAACTCATGACAAAGCGAAATTCACTTGACGAGATAAAGAGACAGCTGATCGTTGTCGGATTACAAAATGCTATGGCATTCTAAAGCAGTGTGTACGGCTTCAGATACCGTACGGAGTCGACGTCTGGCGGAGAAAAGGATAACTATTTGGGGACTGGGTGAAGGTTAAATACAGAAAGGTTGTAAGTCGGTAAAAATAAATGCAGAAGTTGTAAATTGTCGGAAAGAAGTAATATTTATTAAAAAAAAAAATATAGGTGGCCCGAATGTCTAAAAACGTCACACTCTATGTAAAAATACTATTTTATTAAGATATAAAAAAAATCTGCCATCTTTGATCCGCCATTTTGAATGTAACTTAGTTTTTTTAAATAAGAAGGTGGTCATGTGATACATCATTTCGATGTAGAATTTCAAGAAAAAGCCAACGGTGAAATTTTCACATCCATTTTTTCAACCGATTAAAAATGGCGACCAAAAAACAACGAAATCGTGTTTTCCAATGTTGCCCCATTTTTCTGTACTATTTTTGTTTTAATATTAATTATTATGCTTTTTGGATCCAGAATTAAATACGCTTTCAAACGATATGCCACACAACGATATTTTGTTGAACTAGTAGAAATCAATTTCGAAAAAATCAAAATAGCTGTACTCAAAAATTTAAAATACTCCCAAATATCGTTGTGGGCATATCGTTTGAAAGCTGTGAAAACATAATAACTTAGTTTGGTGTTATTTTTTCCATGTGTATTGAATATTGAGTTTTCATAGGTAGGGATTTTGAATGTAGGCCTACTTTGTTTTTAATTTATTATTATTGTTCATTATTGGTAAAATTGATGTACATTAAATTAATACCTTATGATTTGATTGTTTGAAAATATTTAATTTTATTCAACATTAAAATTTGATAAGTAAGAAGTTAATTTAATTTATTGAATTTTTACATTAAATGTTATGATTCAATGTAAATAAATTCAAAAACTTCAGAACGGTTTGAGATCCATGATGTGCTGTTTTCAATATTGAGTTTGTCATATAATTCTACATTGAAATGATGTGTTACATGATCACTATCTTATGTAAAAAAAAGTTACATTCAAAATGGCGGATCAAATTTTTGACATCTTAATAAATAATATTTTTACATAGAGTAGGTTCCTCAATCAGATCATATTCAAATTTTCCTTAAATACGAAATATTAAACCGTCCTCATACTTTTCACCCACCTCGTGTAGTGTGTATAAGTATCTATTTTATTTAAAAGCTCTACATTCAATCTTTTACCTTACACTACGGGCAAAACTGAGTTCAAGCTTTTCCTCCCCAAATGTGAACCACCCTTTTAAACAAGTAATTAATCTGAAACTGATTGCAGCTCAATGTTAACACTAAACAATTATTGTCCCTCTAACTTTCACAAACGGTGTCCTCACCTCTACTCTATACTGGTGGCTCCGGTCTGCTTCCAAGTTGGCGGGCACAACTCACGAACAAAGCCGAGAGGTATCTCCTTTTCTGTACCCATAAAGTCCCGCTGTGTCCCAAGACCCCTGGTCTTGCCGAAGAACCTTTCCAAAAATCCCCCCATTCTAATGTTTTCTCTCTATTTATAAACTCCAGCCCCGCTCAGTTTTCCCTGTATAGTCTTTAGCAAATTTCCATAGGAAAAATGAGCTATTGCAGTGGCCCTTATGGTAAGACCCAAGGTCGGGAGAAGCAAATGAGCACCGATCATGGTCCCCAGAACACGTTTTGAGGTGTCATTAAAAATCATAATATGTATGTACATATGTGTTCGCACTCTAGCGGCCGTATTTGAAGTTCGATTTGGTTCAAATTTGGTACACATGTTGGTTGTCTACGTCGCTCGGACGAGTTCGTTAGTCAAAAAAATCCAACAATCAAAGCACGTTTTTTGACCGGAAGTAACTATTTTTTAAGATTTTGCCTACTATAATGAATTTACTTTTCAGTTTTTTCTACAAATATAAATGTAGAATGTTATTCTGCACATTTTTTTTACGCGATCTTATAGCTTGCTTGGTTCCCCCAAAATCGATCAAAACGTAAAATACCATAGAAGTACCCGGTTCAATGCCATATGGTGGACTCTACCATGGGGTTGGCGTGCGCAGCAAGCAATGCATTGTGTATTGAAGATACTCCCAATACGGGTGTTGGCGTGCGAGGCACGCAATGCTTTGTGCATCGAAGATTCTCCCAATATGCGGGATGGCCTGCGAACCATTTTGCAGCTATTCAGCACCGTCGTGAATAGACCTATTTCCCAAATTGTTGGTTGAAACCCTAAAACATAGGCCTCTAAACTTAATTTTGGAAATTTTCTCAACTCACGTCATCGGTTCAGCTGCATGGTCGAATTATTTTAATTAGATGTTGGCTTACTAAAAAATGCATCTCTGCGGTTACATCATTCCTAGTTACTCAACTAACTACCTACTCTATTACACAACTGTGGTTACATACTATTGAAGCTTTGAATAGCAAATGTATTGATTCATTCAATTTCATAACAGTGTGTATTAGGTAATAACAAGAAGGAAGAAAATTGTGTAGGTTTTCGTATATTTTACGTATTCTCATGTTTATGAAATAGATCAGGGAAATTATAAAAAAATAATTTAATTTTGAGATACAGTTCGATTCGACATTTGGTTTTCTGCATTGTGTTCAGAAATGAATTGGGGGAAAAGTCTACACATGATGATTTTATGCAGAATTGCATCGGGGCTGCATAAAATGGAACCAAAAGTACATAATTTTTTGGAAATATCTAAAAATGTAAAAAAGTGGTGAAACGATTTCCAAAACATTGGCGACGTTTATTGATGTAAAATTCGGAACCAGAACCTTCAAAAACTTCCTGGAAATGATTTCCAAGTCGTTTTCGCAACTTATAAATTCTGGTCCCTTTTGGGCCTTTCGGTGCATCATCGACGTTTTGTGATGTCAGATTTGTAACCGACCTTAAAAACCCACGAGAAGTGATTTTCACTACTCTTTATCAATTATTAGATACTAGCTGACCCATACGGCGTTGCCCGTGGTGGTTGGTATTTTCAGTCTTTAAAACGTAATTATATTCTTTTTAAGTGTTCAGTCAGTGAGTGGTATTTGGCTTTTATATAGCCTATCTTAAATAATTAGCCCAATAATTGGTGTTTTAGTTCATTGTAGGCCTAACCTAAAATTATATTCAGTTTTTGATCCAAATCAGTTGTTGATCAAAATCAGCTGTTTTAAGCTTTTCATACGAACAGCTTTTTTTTGTGCCCCTGATAAAATCAAAAGAAATCTTTCTTCTTCTTCCTTAAGATTGACCATCCATAAGATTAACATTGAAACTTTGGGGGCCACTGGGGCGTAGCCCTAATGTCCTAGGACTTCGGTAAATGGCCTAAAACCTTCCCAGGGTTAACCTGTGTTACTATGCAAAATTTCAAAGCAATCGGATGGACGGTTTGGTAACGCATAAAGGACAAACATACAAACAGACAAACGTACAAACAGACGGACATACATTGAATTTTATATATATAGATTTAAAAAAAAAAATATGCACTTTTTGATGCATTTTATGCAACTCTGCCCGAGCCGTCAAACATCATATTATGTAGACTTTTCCTCATCAATTTCTGAACGCAATACAGAAAACTCCACGTCGATCCAACCATTATCTCAAAATTATGTTGTTCCGGTGGAATCTTGTTTTAATTTCCCTGGTCTAAAAAATAGTTGTCAAAGGCTGGACATTCAAAAAAATTTTCTTTTTTTAACGTATTTCAAATATTCTTTGTCATTCAATGCTGTTACACTTTCGAGACCTCCATCGTTATCTTGAACTGAGTTACTATTCGATTAATCGAATCGCCAATCAATGGTCGATCAAGCTGGATGCTCTAAGCCGGGAGGTTGTGTTGCACAGTGTGGCCTAATTCGTATTGTAAAACATTAATTCATTAATATAATTCCTGGCTCGCGAGGCGTCCGAGAAACGACGGCCGTTTGGTGAGTCATGTACAGCCTGTAAATTCAAATTATGGCTAAATTAGGTGCACAGAGTCTAGCCGATTTCAAGCGAATTTATGCCCGGCTGTTACATCTTACAGTATAGTGAATCGCGTTAATTATTAGCATGTTTAATTAAATATAGTTTTCTTAGAGTGGATGTCAAGCCAGGTGCGGCAAGTTGTAAATGACAATTTTAAAGATGTGTGTGCCAAGTTAAAGTATGCGGTAAAATATATGTCTTTCAGGGTCCACACGTTACAGTGATCATTAGTTGTATATACTAATATGATTTGGTACGAAACTTTTTTAACTTCCCGCTAAAAGAAAATTGAAAATTTTCTAAAATCGGGAAGTTATTGGTTTCACCCCAATTTTCGAAAATCGAGTATTCATCAGATCTCGACGTTTTGAGGTCCTAGGAATCTTCCCTGACCACTCCCGAGAGGGTGTCATCCTGTCTGTATGTATGTTTGTGTGTATGTAAGTATGTGACCCGCTTATAACTTTTGAACGGCTTAACCGTTTGGATCCTACCAAAGGGCGTTCTAAAGAGTTCCATCAAACTTAGATTTCCTGAAAATTTCAACTAATTCGGACCGGTAGGTTCTGAGAAATTTCGAAAAAACTAAGAAATAAATTTTTTTCAAATCAGGTTTTTTTGGAATAACTTTTAAACGGCTTTACCGATCAATTCCAAAATCTAATCAGCTTTTAACCTTGAAAAGCGACGTCGATCGCTACCAGTCCGGTCAAAATCGGTTAATTCGTTCGTGAGATATCGTGAACGAAAGAAAATTAAAAAAAGTGTTTTTTGTCAATTTCTCCGAAATTTTTCATCGAAAAAATTTTTGTTGTCGATTCTTTCAATGGACTCAAAAAACTGCATCGATTGCTGCAAATCGCATAAAAATCGGTTGATTCATTCGCGAGATATCGTGAACGAAAGAAAATCAAAAAAGTGTTTTCCTCAATTTCTCCGAAACTTTTCATCTGAAAATTTTTTGTTGTTCATTCTTTCAATGGACTTAAAAAACTGCATCGATTGCCGAAAATCTCATAAAAATCGGTTGATTCATTCAAAAGTTATGGCAGTTAAAAATTTCCAAAAATAGTGTTTGTTGTAATTAAACTTAGCGGGAAGTTACATGGATGGCCTTTAGGGTCAACCGTTTTCCAAATTTTTTTAAACTGTAGAGAACTCTTCAATCCGTTAATAAGTAGGCATAAGTGAACCTCTAAATATTTTAATAATCCTAAAAGATATCTTACTTGTCGAAGCATTGTTATTATTTTAAGAAGATAATTCCATTTGCAAAGAGCAGTATTAATATTTTATGTATTACTTCTGAAGAACATTGCTTTCTCAACTGGTTTTGATGTTTTCAATGTATCCATGCTAAAGGTCACAACGGAGTAATTCGAGCTGCAAGTTTTGCTTCTAATTGACCTCCGGGCCTTTATGCAACTTGGGGGTCGTAAATATCAAGCGTACAAAGGGGAGATGCGCACATGCGCAGAAACTTTTAATGTAAACATGCACGGTGGTGAAGATGAATAGCCGGTGAGGGGACTGGTAGACGTTTGAGGTAGTAAAACATTCTATGGACATAATTTGGGGATTTCTTAAAGTTCTTAGGGAAATTATTTCTTTGTGGTGTTATTTTGCATTTTCAATGTGCACTGTTTATAAAATAATTGAATAACCCAACTGCAGAACATTGATTCGTACAGTTAAACATTTTAATATGTAAATACAATAATTATTTTATATATTTATTTTACGGTATCAAAATAAAAACGAATCCAACGTACTAAATGTATTAACAATAAAATAATTACTATGAAATGATGGAGTGAGCTTGCGATGGCAATATTATTTAACAATATTAATCTACACGGGGTTTTGTTTAAGAATTAGGCCTACAGATGATGTGTTAAATCAGCTGTTATTTTATATCTTACTCACGTACGTAAGTTACTCGCTTTTATAGGAGTTGATTGCTAAAGTGAACATGTGTTTAACAGCGGGTGCATTTTACGCCAACAATGGATAACGCGATCACGCAGATAAACCTCTGACGTGTGTTGAGTAAATCTCTAAAATTAAGGTGTGGGTTCAATTAACCACTGTTTTAAATTAGTGTCCTCATGAAAGCACTAAATAGCTGCCTTAGAAAATGAAATATATTCATAAGTATTTATTTCCACACAAACTCCAACCTGGCTCAAGCGTTGTTTCGTTTCGCTCGCGTTGGTGATTTTGGATTTCTTCGCTTCGCTCTTAGGGGATTTGCCATCCCGGCCGTCGGCCACATTACAAAGCTGCCCCGCGGAAAAATCCCCCTCGCAGATTAAAACCGAATATCTTTATGGTATGTTACGTTTTGATCGATTTTGGGGGAACCAGACGAGCTATAAGGTCTTGTAAAAAAACTAAATGTGTAGAATAATATCCTGTATTTATTTCTTTAGAAAACCCCCATAATATCCAACATTTTTATAAATCTTAAAAATTTCATTCTAGTAAAAATATCTTTAAAAAATAGTTATTTACGAAAAACGTGCTTCCGGTTGTTGGATTTATTGGGGTAACTTAGTGTACGAGTGACTTAGACAACCACATTTGGACCAATCGAATTTAAAATGCGGCCGTTAGAGCGCTAACACATATCATTTTTAACGATCACCCAAAATGTGATCTGGGGACTATGATCGGTGCTCATAGACCACAACCAACCTTCAGTCTCACCGTAAGAGTCAATGTATAGCTCATCCTTGGTATTTAAATTCTCTAATAACTGGGAGTATCAACTCCTATAAAAGCGAGTGTACGTCCATACGTACATACGTGAGTAACATATAATATAACAGCTGATTTCATCCATCATCTGAAATACCTAAACTAACCCAGTGTAGATTATAGTTTGTGGTTATGTTTACCACTTCAATCGTTATAATTTCTTGTAAAGTTGATTTTATTTCATATGAGTCATAGAACTAATGTATGCTATAATATACGTTATATTATTTGTTTTGAGGGTATAGACTCAAAGTAAGTAACCTCAATAAGTACAACCTTTTATCGTCAATATAATTAATTATTTGTTTATACAAATTTAAACAAGATATATATTCGCTTAGCTTCGGAAACATTCGTACATCTTCGTATAACATATAAACATATTCGATTATTAAATTCTTTCCTATAATATTATTAATCGCGTCTACATAATTTTATCTAGCAATACAAAATAAATAAACGGTATCAGTTAACTGACACAAACTTTCTCCCAACTTACTGTAGTCAAAATAATATTGTTTTTAATCATTTTATTTACTACTTTTTAGAACAAAACGAAAAAATAATATTCTACCTACGTCAATCGTATAAAGAAATGATTGTCCCAGGCGGGATTCGATCGCGCGACCTTTGAATTACTGGCCGCGCTCGCTACCGTGGTGCTACCCCGTGCTGCCGCTACAGCGATGCTAGATTGACAACACAAACTTGTTTATTTTTAAACATTTACCCATAATTATAAAACGCCGAAGTTTTGATAAAAGCGGGTGGTGTTATTTTGTTTGGCATCTTAAGCACTATAAATACTGAAAATTTGATCAAAATCGTTAGAGCCGTTTTTGAGAAATTTGCATTTTTGTCGTTTTTTATGGGTTTTTAGGGGTAAATTACCCTTAAAAATTAAAAATTCCAAAAAATGAAAAAAACGCCTGGAGATATTAGGGTTTAGTACCTACATACCAAATTTCATGAAAATCGGACCAATAGTGTTCTCTCTGGTCGTGTATACATACAGACAGACTGTCAGACAGACACCACTCTAAAAACACTTTTTTGGGTTCAGGGAGTACCAAAACAAAAAAATTACACTAAAAATATTTTTGGGTTCAGGGAGCACCTACACAGATAATTGCACTAAACCATTTTTTGGGGTTCTGGGAGCACCAAAACAGATAATTCAACTGAAAATTCAAATTCGAACATTTTTACGAAAACAATACTTTCTCCATATACTACGTATAGGGTGGAGAAAGTAAAAGCAATTAAAAGATAGTATTTTTATATTTCTTTAAATATATAATAACGTAGACTATGTAAATAAAAATGTTTAAGAAATAGGCCTACAGATTTATAATCCTTATTATTGTACACATTTACCGAGTTAAAAATCCCCGTCAGCATAGTTTTGTAGGCCTAAGTAAGTACATATTTCTTAATGTTGTTTTTTAATAGTTTGTTTTTTAAATTATGTATTTCTGATGTGCATCTAACTAATCCATCTGTGATTTTTCACGGGGGTTTACTAATTGTTATATATCAAACATAATTAATTGGAAACCAACAGAAGTTGACTTATTTAAATAAATACGGACTTGTAGTTACGCCAACCAACTCTGCTCAGTATCTATTTAATTAACAGATTGTATCCTTGTTGACTGACAGAGTTTTGGTTGTTCCTGGCGGGCGGATATTAAACTACAAGAACACACAGATTAATTACCTCGTCTAAACACCCGGCAAGCTTACAGTCATGTCCTTCTCTGTGGCCATAAAGTTTGAATTGTTAAAAGTGAGAAATCAAATTAAGCAGGTGGGCAGAATTTCTTGAAAATCTTACAGGTGAGATTTAATAGTTAAAAGAATGAAAGAAGGGTCTGTTCAAAGTGAATCATAATACTGAGTTGGAAAAAAGGAAATAAACAAACTAAGAAGTCCTGGGCGTTGGTTCAAAGTTTCTAGAATTTTTGTGTGTAACCTGCTGCTGTAGTCCTAAAATTCATTTTTTCAAACAATTCGATCAATTAGTTGAACCGCTGACTTGGAGCAAATTTCCAAAATTAGATAAAATAAAACCTGAACACAAAATCTCACAATAAATACGTTTACTAACCACAATAAAATATCATCCACATAACGAACCCATAACATTTGGGTTCGTTATGTGGATGATATTTTCGCAGTATTTGATAAAAACGAAAATCTTGATCAATTTTGTGATGCTATCAATGGATTTCACTCCACGATAAAGTTCACTAAGGAAATTGAAAAAGACTGTAACTTACCGTTTTTAGATGTGAATGTGTTTAGGGAAAACAATGTTTTGTCATTTAGTGTATATAGAAAGCCCACGCATACTGATAGATATACAACGGAGGACTCACACCATTCTCCAGCGCATAAAAGAGCCGCTTTTAATTCTATGGCTCACAGATTGGTTAACTTGCCGTTATCGAAGGATAACTACGAGAAAGAACTGAAATATATGTATGGTGCTGCGATTTTTAATGGGTATTCTAAAGAATTAATAGATAACATAGTAAGAAAAATGAATTTAAAAAAAAATCAAGGAATCAAGGTGCACTCTTGTGAGCAACAAGCCCAACAACGATGGGTTAAAACAACGTTTGCCCCACCATTATTTAATGTTGTTAGAAAATCGTTAGCGAAGTATGCTAATTTGAATGTAGCTTCGACGGCTGATAATAATCTTGGTAAGATATTGGGTAATCCTAAAGACACAATTCAAGAACACGACAAATCTGGAATTTACTGTATTAACTGCGAAATGTGTCCTAAAAAGTATATAGGCCAAACCATAAGAAGCATGAAGATACGAGGTAAAGAACACTTTTCTCATTTAAAATAATTATAATAGGCCTGATAAATCTGCTATGGCTAAGCATTGTTTAGATGAAAATCATCATTTTAAAATAGAAAATTCTAAACTGTTAAAAAATGTAACTAAACCCAACACATTGGACGCTTGGGAAACTTTTTATATTAACAAATACCGTAACATAATTGTGAATAATGAATTAGGTCCTTTACAGAATTCATTATTAATGTAATAATGCTATGTTTTGATAAATATTAATATTAGTTCAGCAATCTTATTTAAGTTATATTGTTATTGTTAAGATGTTTAATTAACGGTAGGCGGTGGTTAACGCCTTAGCATAGGTTTAGGACACGCCCCCTGTAGGGTACGCCCCCTCTGGTTAGGTATTTATACGGTGTGTTGTCACACTGTTAGATCAGTTATAGTTTGGTTACTATAGCCCGTGCATCACTGAGGATGGCGACATTGTCGTTGAAACGCGTTTGAGGTTAGTAAACATATTTATTGTGAGATTTTGTGTTCAGGTTTTATTTTATCTAAGTTACTTCCTCACAAGTCAAGCTCATTAGTTATTTATTCCAAAATTAAGTTTTTGTTAAATTAGTCAACCCACAAAGACTGCCTCCGTGTACGAAATACAGTAGAACTTGTTTTGCACCTCAGCATTCGGCCCAGACTCAAGCTGGATTCGTTCAGCTCGCAGCGGAAAAATCTCTGAGGTTTGCACCTAGACCTTGAGATTTCAGATTATGAACTTTTTCGCTTCGCTTGTAGCTTAAAAACTCTCTAACCTACGTGGATTTTGATCGGGTAATTGTACGGTATTTTACGTTTTGATCGATTTTAGGAGAACCAGACGAGCTATAAGATCGTGTTGGGAAACAAAACGTGCAGAATAATCTCCTGTGTTTATTTATTTTTAGGTAAAACCAAAAACAGATTATTCCCGTACGAAAAATTATAAAAACAATTGAATTAACGTCAGTAAAAATGTTTCCGGTTGTTTGATTTTTGAAAACCAACGATTGTACTGCATTTGGACCAAGTAGGACTCAAAATAGTTTTGCAGTTTTCCAGTTGCGAGCGGATAGAAGCATCGCGTGAGTTTATGGCTGGAGGCTGAGGTGCAAACAAATTCTACAATATGTTTCGTACACGCAGACAACTAATCAGCACCTTCGTGAGTAGACCAATTTCCCAAATATTTGGTTAAAACTCTAAAACATATTGAACTTAATTTGGGAAATTCGCTCGACTCACGTCAGCGGTTCAGCTGCGTGATCGAATTATTTTTACTTGAATGAGAGGCAAGGGTTTTGATAATTGAAGTTGGTAAACTTAGTTGGGAATTTTAAATGAAATTTGTTGATTTTAAGACAAACGTAGCAGAGTTGTGGTTGGCTTAAAGCCTGAGGAGTAGATAATGTTGTGGAAGTGAAGTTTAGTATTTATCAAAACAGGAGTTAGGTTTGAGAAATAAGTATTTAACGGTCTGCTGTAGTGGCGGTCATCTTGGATTTCTATCCCGTAAGAGCAATGTTAAATTTCAAACCATTTATTTCGTTTATTTTTATCATAAAATTGTTTTTGCAAGGTCTCATTTTAAGCGCAATTACAATACGCATCCGTTTTGCAATTTAGATGTTTGTTAAATGTTTTTATTTTGTTATGCAATTGACATTTTGTAAGTACAAAGTTTGAATTTTTTTCCTAACACAATAACAAATTTAGAATGAAAAGCAATTTGCAAGCCGGATCCGTAATTTTATAAAGAAAGTTCAGTTTTTTTTCAGCACTCAATTACAAAAGATGAATTTATAAAATGGTTTGAGATGGGGCAATGTCAAAGAGCTCAGCTGCAAGAAATTGCACTGTTTAGATACGGTTATAGAGAGAAGCGCTTGCGTTTCCGGTTGCTTTCTCATTTACTGGAGCAGAACCTTGATTTACTAAACAGTGTTGATATGGTAACTTTTGAGAATGTCGACGATGCTCATTAGTATTCGGTATATCGGACAGAACACAAATCAAAAGGACTGCAAATTAATTTCACAAAGTGTAATGCGATCAATGCCGTATGAAACAATACATCGGGATTAACAGGTGATGTGTTATGACTTGCCGAGGTGGATTAGGTTGACATAAGCTGCACTAAATTGAATGAGCTGCCTCGTATCAGGGTGTCAGTCACTCAGTGCATTGTGTGAACCACATTGAAAACTGTCACTCCACTAATAATCGCTGATAAAACGTTGTTTTTAGAATACCTACATTTCTTAAAAATATGCAACGACTTTGAATTTGGTCCAATAAGTATACCTACGAACTGTCTCACTGACGTCGAGCAGTTTTGGAAAATGCTAAATCAAAATGTTGGGATTTTAAGGGTCAGCTCTAGTAAAACGGAAAGCAACCTGCGACTCCCTGTTGCGGTGGAAGGTTACGCGGACATTGCTCACCCTAAATCAATTTAAAATCCGCAATTATTCAAATAGTGTTTTTTTAAAATACCAAAAACTTGGTAACAAAATTCTTCATCAGAATGGCTTGGTAATTTTTCGCTATAATTAATAATTACAACGTAAAAACATATTTAAAATCACCCCATAGCGGCGGTAGGTTACACGGACATTGCTCAGCCGAAATACATTTAAAACCCACAATTGTTCAAATAGCGTTAAAAAAAAATACCAAACTTTTGGGGACAAAATTCTTCATCAGAATTTCTTGG
>JAGFPH010017539.1:0-12524 GCA_018207615.1 Philaenus spumarius | reverse complement strand
TATTTCTTATCGTATATTTTCTCTGTGACATGGCTGTTAGTGTTACAATTGGTTTTTAGATATGAAGTTTTCTGTAAATCCTTGCAATTGGACAGATTTCAACGAACGAGAAAGCACATCTTGAGCACATGCTATATATTGACGACAAATCGTTATTTTTGTATAATGATATTTATATCGTTTTGTATAGGAAATCCATATTTTAGTTTGACATAAGGTAAACCTGATTTGGTGTTTGAATTCTATTCGGGTATTTCTGTGAAATATAGACATTTGTTAAAATCAATAGGCGCATTCCGTTACGACAATAATACTTTTTTCTTACCAGAGTTCGGACTCCAGAGTGTCTGCAACTGTAAACAATGTGAGAGTTTTGTTTATTTGATCTAATAAAGTGAAACAAATAAAACAAAGTGAAATAAGTTTTATAAAACAAGAATTTCAAGTATACAGGTCAATTCTATGATTTATTCTCTACAATTTGTTATAATAATATTTCATTTTTGGGTAAAGCATATATATCCCTACATTACTATTCAAAATGGGTCTGATTTTTTTAGCAGTCTTGTAGTGGAACATAAAAACTGGTGTTTTCAGAAAAACTTTTTGAGATTGATATATTATGTTTTTATATACTTCTATTTAGAACTAAATTATAAAACTTTTGTATATTTTGAAAAAAAATTACAATAAATGTTTAGTACTTTTTATGTAGGGCTAAAGTTAGATTTTTCTTTTACGTTTGGAAATTTTGTGCTTCCTGAGCTAATAACTTTTCAAATTTTACATCAATAAATTCTTTAGTTGAATATATGAATTCTTTAGACCTTTTTCTACAAAACAGTTATTGAACACTTTTGGATTGGAATATCATCCCTATATTTGGCGAATTTTTGAAAAAAAGCTTGCAAAATGCACCAAATTGCCTACCATTTTGGAAAATTTGATTGCCAGTTCTAGGGTTAAAGTTATTTTCATTTAAAATGTTTAAATTTTGAGAGGGCTATAAAACTTCTAAATGTGGGAAAAAGGATCGAAATTCTCCTGCTAAGTGTGCATTATGCTTTTGCGATCACCCAGCAAATTACAAAGATTGTCAGGTGTACAAAGATATATTATCCACGAAAACTAAGAAACCTATTGTAAGAGCCCCGAAACAAACTGTTTCAATTCCACTTGGCTCAACTGACCCAAGCTCCCAGAAGTGCTCTGGAGCATCCAAACAACCGGGAAGTCCTAGCGCAACCTATACTCAAGCTACGCGTGGTGTATCAACAGGGGAGAATCCTAGACCTGGTACAAATCATCAATCTGGTGATGCGATGGAAAAATTTTACTAATTCAAAGCGATAAGATAGAGCTTTTAATACAACAAATAAGTATCCTTTTAGGACTTATATTACTAACCTAGTTAAAAAAATGAATAAATGACGTCACTGCGAATTTCTGAAATGGAACATTACAATGGCTTGTCTCCGAATAGGCTTGAGTTAGTGCCCTTCATCAATAATAACAAACTGGATGTCTTACTGATTTCCAAGTCACATGTTACAACACAGAGTTGTATTAAAATTCCTTGATATTGTAATACCTCACTCCTCATCCGGATGGAAGAACTCACGCCGGTTCAGCCATTGTGATCAAACAAGCTCTGAAGCATTGTTTACTAGAACCATTTTCAACTAATTACCTTCAGGCTACTACGGTTGAGGTGCAGGATCGTGCTGCTGCTGCTACGCTTTCAGCTTGATATTTCCTTCCTAGGCATATAGTAAGTGAGGATATGTTTATTGATTACTTTAAAACTATTGGCGATTGTTTTATAGCTGGTGGTGATTGGAACGCGAAACATTCGTACAGGAGTTCACGAACTACTGTAACTCGCGGACGTGAGCTGAAGCTCAGTATTGACAGCAACCATCAGCTTCCCTTATCAACAGGAGAGCCCTCCTATTGGCCTACTGATTCGCATAAAATTCCAGATTTACTTTCTTTATAACAAAAAATATCTCTCACTTGTATACATCCATTGAATCTAGCTTCGATGGGTCGTCTGACCATTCGCCTATTATTCTTACTGTTGGTACTAGGATTTTAACTCAAAATAGTGGTTATGAGTCTCTCTCCAATTGTAGAACTGATTGGAATTCCTTCAGGGACTGTCTGGATGGAGCCGTGAATCTCATTGTTCCATTAAATGGTGCTGATGACATTGACCAGGCTTGCGTATACACTACCAATCTTATCCAAGTCGCATCATGGACTAATTCCTCTGAGTTGAAGAACAGGCAACCTGGTGTAATGGTCTCCTCAATTATTAGGGAGAAATTTAAAAAAAAAATGTAGATTACGAAGGCTCTGGCAGCAATTCCACCACCCTATTGACAAAATGATACTAAATCATGCATCTAAAGAGCTAAAACTGTTGCTTGTTTAATCCGCTAACGAACTCTCAAGGATAAGCTGGAACATATGTCACCCTCAGCCCATGGTGATTATTCTTTGTGGAGGGCTACAAAAAATTACAAGAAGCCTCAGAAATCTTTTTCTCCTGTCAGATCAGGAACCTCTTGGGCACGTACTGACGCTGAGAAGGCCGAAGCGTTTGCTGCTCACCTCTCTTCAGTCTTTAGACCCAACGATTCTATTGATAATATAGATTCTGAGTAAGGCTCATCACCCTCAAAGAATTTCGTAGGATAGTAGCTGCGTTGGAGGATAATAAGGCCCTGGGTTTTGACCTGATTACGCCGAAAGTGTTAAAAGAACTTTCTGGGAAGTTTTTGGTATTCTTGTTACATCTCTTTAATTCAATTCTTAGGCTTTCTTACTTTCCGACTATAAGGAAGGTTTCACAGATAGTCATGATCCACAAACTTGGAAAGTCACCCAGTGATACCAGTTCATATCGCCACATTAGCCTCACTCCTGTGCTGTCGAAAGTGTAGGAAAGATTATTTTTGCCGAGAATCATGCAGCGTGTTGAAGAGTCTCATTTAATTCCGCACTATCAGTTTGGATTTTGGAATCACCATTCTACTGTTGAACAGGCTCACAGAGTTTACCGTACTATAAGACAGGCCTTAAAGGGAGTACTGCTCATGGGCATTTTTGAATTTTCAGCAAAGTCTTGCACGAGGGTCTGCTATGCAAGATCAAGAAATTCTTGCCCCATTCGATGTTCTTGGTATTGGACTCTTATCTATCTCGGAGAGTCTTTCAGGTTAAGCATGGTGCCTCAAGGTCTGCCCTCTATAACTGCTACGCAGGTGTTCCACAGGGCTTGGTACTAGGCCCTGTGTTGTACAATATCTTCACATGTGATATGCCACTGTTACCAGGCATTACTGTTGCAACGTTTGCAGATGATACTGCTTTCTTCTCGTGTAGTAATGGTTCAGACGAAGCTAGCAGCGGATTGCAACGACAATTGGACATTACAAATGCCTGGTTAGTTAAGTGGCGTATAAAAGCCAGTGCATCCAAATCACATCACGTTACCTTCGTAAAGGGATATGAGCCCCAGTTAAGTTGGGGAATGGTATTTTACCTCAGTCCGAATGCATCAAGTATCTTAGATTCTACTTTGATCGTCGTTTGACTTGAAAAAATCATGCCAGAAACAAAAGAGATGCGATCACCAATAGTTTCAGAAATCTACTTTGGCTCCTAGATAGACAATCTGCTCTGTCTCTCCACAACAAACTTTTAGAGTACTGTTTAATCCTCAAACCTTTTTGGACCTATGGCATTGAACTTTGGGGCACTGAAAGCAAGTCACTATAAAATGCATGCAGAGGGCCTAAAATAACATTCTACGAGTTATTTTGAATCTACCATGGAATACTCGTATCTCTGAGATCTACCTATCTGGACATGCCAACGATCCAAGAGGAAATTGTTCGTCGAAGTAGGAGTCACATGAAGCGTCTTTCGGGACATCCTAACCCTCTTGCCAGGCTGTTGTTAACTCCATGTTCCGTCAGAAGACTGAAGCGGAAGGACATGTTGTCTGACTAGAAAGGATTGCGGGGCTGTGGCTCTTCTATCTTCATAACACCATTTTCTCTTGAGCTAATCTAATTATAGTCTGTTGACTGATTGTAGATTAAAATAATAATAATTTTTTTAAATTTGAACCGTATTAGTACAAGTTGATTATTTTTTCCAAACTAGGTTGGTTAGTTTTTTTTAACATTACAATTGGAACTCGGCAAGGTATTCCAAAAGCAAATTTTTTTCACCTACTAAAAAAAGTCAGTTGTTATGCTTGTCTGATTTTCAATTTATGCCCGTAATAAAAGCGATGATTGTAAGGGCGTTTTAATAATTTTGATTTGTCATATTTGCAATAACTCATAATTTGTATTTTTTACAATATACTTTTTTCCAAATCTTCCACGTCACAAATGGACATTGGCTTATTAGTGTTGCTTAGCGCTGAATATGTCCGCCAGAAAGAAGTAAGACAATGCAAAACACATCAGTTAAAAGTTTTATCTGAATCAGTTACTAAGTTTTTGAGATTATCTTAACAGAAATTTCCTTCATAACTAACTTTCTGAGTATTATGCCACTCCCCGTTTCTAAGAGCATAAAGTAAAGACACAGTAAATTACCTGACAGTATTTGCTACTATTAGACACTCTATCTACAATAGACACTTGAAACATAAGGATACAATTGAGTTACGCCTTTTGGTTGAACTGTTTTCGTTTCCTGCATAAGATATCTTGCGATATTAAACAGAGCTTCAGGCTGGTAGGAAGTGAACGGTTCGTCCTGAAATAGAATTAAAGACTTCATTAAGTACAATTTTGTTACAAAAATTATATTTTATCTAATAAAAACAAAATCTTACCAAGTATCTTTGTATAGCATGGAAAGCGTAATAGATAGAAGCACATTTCTCATGTTCTTGGAATTTGGAAATCATTTTCTCTCTCTGGTCTTCCCTGCAAACAAATAGTAAAAATAAGTATTTTAACATCCCCAAATGTATTGGAAAAAATAAAATGCCAGCATTAATACCATTAATTAAATATTTTAGAAATAAAAACATCTGTTCTCAATTGCCATGCTTCTAACAAATGAATAAGTACATAACAGATCCCCTTTGTTGAAACCCATTGTATTTACTCAACCTATCAGTTTATTGTCACAGGTACTCCAAGGTCAGCCCTTACCTTGTTATTCCACCCCACCTAGATATTGGTCTTACGTTGATTCTGTATGTTTTACTTTTTTTTTTAGTTGTCTGATGATGCTTAATGGCGAAACAGCTGTAACAATGATATTGTTGTTTTTGTGTAAGTTTTATTTTTTACCTAAAGTTGGTAAAAAAACAAGGTAAAATAAATAAATATAAATAAAAGCAAATTAACAATATTTAAACAAAATAAAACTATCAAACCTTTGTGTAGCAACATCCAAACACTGTCTACTTAGCAGCCAATAATAATATCCAGCATCATTGAAACGAGCTTCATTTACAGCATTGTGTGTGAGATGATGAAGTACTTTGAAAGCTTCATCAGGTCGTCCTGCTTTATGGAATGCTGCAGAAAACCAAATAACACATTAATGCTTACATTATGTACTAAAACATTATATTTAGTAAATTCTATAGATATATTTTTAAGTTTTGCCATCCAAGGTTTTTATTATATTTGTTTAGCATCCTATATTTTTGCAGGTAGGCACGGACTAGAATAGCCGCATTCAAACCTGTTGTTATGAAGGGGATCTATTCGATATATATTATGATTAACTGCAACTCGATTGGCTGTTATTCTACTGTGAGAGGGTGGTAGATATATATTTGGTATAGTATATTAAACACCCTCAAGAATTATTATATAGTTGGTCTTTGTAGATCGACCGTGTGATTACGAGGTGTGATAAAAAAATATGGTGAATGAATATGCCTGATAGCTCGATCTGTTGAGACAGGCAGTGTCTAGTTTGACCACATTCTGACTTGTCAGTCAGCTTTCAGAGCCGTTAAAGTGAGGTCGTGTTAACATATCTGTTGTGCATAATGGATTTCAACAACGCATTAACATTAAGTTTTGTTTCAAGTTGCAAAAAAATGCCACAGACGCTGATGAAATGTTAAAATCAGTGTATGGCAATAATGCGGTAACTCTGAAGACTGTTTACAAGTGGTAAGAGCGATTTAAAAGCGGAAATGAGTCGATTGAAGACGAGGAAAGGTCGGGATGTCCTTCGACCTCAAAAACAAATGAAAACGTACAAAAAGTGACTAAACTTGTTCGTTCAAACAGGCAAATGACTATTCAAGATCTTACCGAAGAACTTAACACCTAGTAAGAGTCTATGCAAAGCATTTTACCCATAATTTGCAAATAAAACGAGTGAGTGCAAAATTTGTCCCCAGACTTTTGATTGATGAACTGAAAGAAAATCATGTTTATGGCTATGACCTTGAAATAAAAATTAAGAACTCTGAATCGAAAACAAATAACTCCCCACAAACTAAATAAGCGTGTCAGTCAAAGTCGAACATCAAGGTCATGCTCATTGTTTTTTTTTTTTCAATAGTGAGGTCAGAGTTCGAACCAAGGAGAATAACTACAAGGAGTACTGGATTGTTTGCAAAATGGTGTGCAAAGAAAGAGACCAGAAAATGAGCCAATGAACCGAAAAAAATGTTCCTGTCTGTCCACATTCGCCATACTCACCAGATTTAGCACCATGCGACTTCTGGCTCTTCTTGAAACTAAAACGAAAATGTTTTGACATCATTCCCGACATTGAGATGGCTGCGACCCAGCAGCTCAAAGCTCTTCAGAAATAAGCCTTCCAGTAATGGATTTAACATTAATACAAGTGCATCGCTAGCCAAGGACAGTACTTTGAAGGAGATTAATTCAAATTCTATGTAAGCTTATTACTTTTTTTTATAGTAAAATTATTCACTGTATTTGTTTATCACACCTCGTATCGTTTGCACCTGACACCTCAGGAGTTTATCATGTCCAATGCAGTTACGGTAAATGTTAAGTAGGGGAAATACGGAGATTAATTTCAACAAGAGTAAAGCAACACATAAGATACACAAAAAGGTACGAAATAGAAATTTCAGCAATAGCCATCCATTCCACCACAAAATCACATGCAATAGAATTTTACAACCTTAAAGTATTGGCTAGCTCATCAAATTATTACGAAAGAAAAATTTTAGAGGCAATAGAAACAATAGAAATAAAGAAACATACAATAAACTTTAATAAAAACCATGACTAAGAATTGAGTAACACTTAGAAACCTGTTATTTTGAAACTAAGAATACAATGCAGCATAGAATCTTCTAGGTACAACAAACTTATTGAAACCAACCAGGAGAGCAGAATATGTCCGAACGCCCGAACAAAGTTCAGGGGAAATTGAGGCTGGGCTGGGAAAATTTTAGCCAGGGAAAAGATTCACAAAAAATAATTATTTTGGGGAAAATAGATAAGAAATGAATGAGAACAAAGGTCAGCCTAATCAGTTTGTTTACTATATATATACAAACACACAAAGTATATCTACTACTTACTGTATAGTATATTTCAAACTACTTACTGAAATTCAAAATCGGTCTGTATCAGTAAAATGCGTACATTGTGATTACTCATTTGTCTCTTTCCATTTTCATTGGTGTAGATGGAGGTAAAAGAGTGAGTTTACAGTCGCCTGTCGTGATTGGGGAAATTTTTTGTGAAAAAAGTATGTTCTGGGGAAATTTGGTGTGCTTAAATATTTTCTGCACCCCAGGAAACGATATCTCTAAAGAGTCCCGGGTAGTCAACAGGCCGCCCCACAATATCATAAACGGTGAACTCCCAGGCCTAGGTCATGTCGCTTCACTTGGCATTTGTTAAGCCTTGATAATGGACATCTGTAAAGTTCATCACATCCGACATCCGAAACATCGGCTGTATTCAACATTCAGACAATAGTGTTGCGGTCGATCTCCAAAGACCAAGAACATTACAAGGTTTGTGACCTTGGAAATCTATCTTTCAAAATCATCAAGAAAGTTTAAACTTTTCTTTTATTATAATAATATAGCAATTATAGGAAAAGGCTTAGGAAAAACAATAACCGAGTGTCAAAACCTACCAAAGTGTCTATAATTTTCTTCAAGCAATGTGAATTTGTATGTATTGTACTTGTAACCGCAGTGAATTCAGTGTTCAATTTTATTACTTTTATTCTTGTTAATGAAACCCATATAAGGAGGCAGATAGTCTTAGGGCCCTATTTTGTGTTTTCTCTAGGCTAAGTATTTTCTTTCCTAGAGATTGTTATTATATATCTATATTTTCTTTTTTCATTACATTCTGTTGTAATTATTGTAAAATTCTTATTATTCTAAGTTGGTTTTTTATTTTTCATAGTTAAAAGGTAACTACGAAGGAGGAATTACAATCCAAATGTATTTTTATTTTTAACAATAAATAAATGTATATATACCAATCAGTTCCAGAACAATTAACTTTAATACATAACTCTTATGATCTACTCTATGGGCTTATTTCCAAATTTCCCAAACATGGATATTACTCAAATAAAGAATTCTCTCAATATAAAAATCAAAAAGTGATTCTATAGAAACTGAAACTTAATAAAATTGTTCCCCAATATTCACAAGAAATGTGCCCTCGCCTTTTTTGTCTTCATGGGTCATTTTGGTCAAATTGTTTATCTCGCCTCGACACTTATACCGGCTGCCCCTTTACATTTAAGTCCTCTGTCCCAACTCGTACAGCTCATTCGTTGTCCTACTTTAAAATGCTACTTTGTGTCATACTAATATAATTCTACCTCTAATAAAATTATTTAAATGTACTTAATACAAAGATCTAATCACCAACCTCTATAATTTGTTTATAATATGCTAAAAGTGTACGAACATAATTTTTACTATGTATTGTTAATCAAAGCACAAAGTTCACCAAAAGCTAATGTTTTCTAATCCAGTAATAATAAGTTTCTGTTAGCATACCTGCCAACTTTGAAAAATCAGAATCAGTAAAAACTACGCGCAAATAATTTTTACCCTTTTTTACGACACAACCTGTATATAGCCATTCCAATTACCAAAAGCCTGTAATATCGGGAAAGGAAAACGAACCAACCATAGTTCGCCTTAAATGTATACAAAAGTTTAATAAGATCCAAAATAGAATAGACTATTGCTCTTTTTTGAATGGTCATGCAGCAATTGATGTTCTTTTCTTGTTGTAAAAAATTATAAATAATATGGTAATGTTTATGGGAGTATTAAAAATGTCAGTTAACTTAATATGCATATTTATAAAAAATATAAAATTTTGTTGTTAAAACTATTTGTGTGAGGCAAAAATATTTAGGCTACATATGATTATTTTTACAATTGGATAAAATAAAGCTGTTTAGTGTATCAATGATTATTGAATCATTTCGACATGCTGTTGGACCAAAGACATGGTAATTTCTAAAGTGGCAATGTCCTTAAATAAATAAACTTAAAAAGTTAGATAGCATTCAGAATTAGGCACAAAGGGTTGAAACAGATGTCCGAATACAATTTGTGACAATTTTATGAACTATCGTTGTTGAAATATCATTTAAAACATACAATGACAAAAGTTCGCAAAAGAATAGGATCTCCGAATATTATTAGTGCTAATTTTATAAAACGCCGGTATTAAAAGGCAATTTAATATACAATAGCGTATATCCCTGAAAAAAATCGATGCCCGAATAGAATTTGTTCCAATTTTATGAACTATCATTGTTGAAGTACTATTACAATGACGAATGTACGCAAAAGAATACGAAGTCCGAATATTATTAACGCTAATTTTATAAAACGCCGGCATTAAAACACAATTTAATACACATCCGCGTATGTCCGCGGAAAAAATCGATGCCTGAATACAATTTATGAAAATTTGATGAACTATGGTTCAAATATTATTTAAAATACAAATGTCTGGAAAAAAAAAAGAATACGACGTCCGAATAATTTGTTCATGTTTCTATCAAATACCGGCGTTAAAACTAAATTTTAATTTAAATTACAACCGCTAAGATCCGCGGAAAGGTTTAGACGACACTTGCAAAAATTCGGAAAAAGTAGAAATTAAAATTTCACTATTTGAGGGAATGAATAACAAGTAAAGCAAAGCCACTTCGTCGGGGCTACCACAGAAATCATAAATCACGGGTAACTTTTAATCCCGAAAATTTTCAAAATGTTTTACCCGAACATCCTGAACTAAAACAAATAGAATTATCATAGGCCTACTAAAATACTTTTGATACTACCTCTAATTCTAGACACGGTAAGAAACAAATCCATAAGTGGTTGACCTTGATTTTCTTTACCTTCCTGTATCAAATAACTAAGCCTACGCATGAATACAAATAAAACAAGAAGCGTTTATTTAACAAATGAAACAATTGCCTAAACATTTTAATAGGGAAAATATCTATATACACATCAAACTAAGAAAGTTTTACATTTGTTTCTACTAATATTTATTGTTAAATGCGAATTGGGTTTAAGTTTAAATACAGAGAATGTGATTTCAGAGAATCAAGACGGTCTTGACCAAATCATTCGGTCTTGACATTGTGTACGGTACCTATGATACACTCTTTGCGCATGCGCATTTAAAAAAACAGAGATGCTATCAGCTATCTTTTCGTGTTATTTCTCACAGATTCCGTGAGTCTAATATGCAAAAGAGATAAGCCAAATAAAAAGTTTTAATAATATCGATAGTAACTCAAATTGAGTAAATATAACAAATATGTTTTTTTTTTTATGTAAAGAAATTAAATATCCTTTTAACCAAAAATAACCGTAAAAAATAACGAGTATCCGTAAGACCATAAAACAACAACGGATTCCGTAAATCTTACGGATAAACCGTAAAAGTTGGCAGGTATGATAACGGTAATAATTACAGTAACTATTCTATTATAAAAACAAACAGAATTTAAAATTGTGAATCTATCTTTGGGACGATAACTTTTGCTTGGAACGGAAAACAATGATTTAAGTCCAATAATTACTGGGGTCTAATTCTTCGGTAATATGTGGGTCATATTTACAGGATAATATAGCATTTTGGCTAGGTAATATTTCTAGCGATTATACCAGAAAGCGTAGTCTTGCTCTTTAATACACACAATAATTAAATTAGAATCAGATAAATGTGTAAGTTTGTTTCAAAACAGAGCGCTGATCTACGCACGGAACCCAGCGTACAGTGGCTAGCTGCTGTACGCTCGGTCAGAAGTCGGATGCCGAGCAGCATGGGCGTACATTTGGCAACACTTTTCAGCGTACATTGACGGTGGCGCGCACTGAGAATGAGCGTACAAATTGACGTTTAAAAGCGCACCCATTTTTAACATGACAGTGAGAGGTCTGTAGTAGTTCTATAGTCTGTGCTTAAAGTGTTTAACACGGCCATAACAAAATGTGAACTGTTCGAAGCGTTCGTTCGTGTGAACGTATGAACAAATTCACCGTAATGTCATACCTAAAAATATAGTAATTTAACTACTTTGAATTTTTTAATCACTGCGCATGCGCCCCCAACCACCAACCCGTTGGCATGGTAACGGCATGTCTCGACTTCCAAGAATAATCTACAATAGCCCATACATACGCCAAATTGGATTACTATTAGTTTTGGTTGTGTTGAGAATATTTCAATGTACCTAAAAATTGTTTTAAACAATTTTATGCATTTTCCCGACTTTAAAAAAAATTATATGTTAATTTCCGACTTTTCCCGACTGCTTTTCATTTCTATGTTAATTCCCGATTTTCCTGACTGATAGACACCCTTGCATTACTGTAATGCAAGAGTATACAGTAGAACCTTGGTTATCCAAGTTTCCATACTAACCGAGGCAAAAAAAAACTTGTCAAAATCAATTCTGTTAACTTAGCAGTCTTTGGCCTGATCACATTCCCCTCCTCGCGTCATCGTATTTAGGACTCACCATTTTTTCCCCTGTTACTGTACTTTGTTTTTAATTGGTGTGTAACTTTGAGAATGAAAGTCATTATGAGTGGAAACCAAAAGCGTGTTGTTTTATTTTTAAATCAAAAATGGGAAGCAATTAAACGATTAGATGGAGGTAATTCAATAAGAAAAGTGGCAAGTTATTTAGGTGTTGGGGAAGTAATTGTCGGGGATTGAAAACAAAATATATCGGAAATTGAAAAGGGGGTATTTAAAGAAAGAAGAGGCTAGACAATCAATGAACAAGAGCATAAAGAAGCTTCAATCATTATTTTTGTGGTTTTTTATAATAGTAGACTACAGAAATTTCTTTCATTTGAGTTCATTATCAAACGTTTTTGTTTATTTAAAGCCAAATAAAATAGATTTTGAAGTAAGTATGGCCAGGCCTGCAGAATATGTCCGAACGCCCGAACGAGGTTCGGGGGAAATTGGGACTGAGCTGGGGAAATTTTGGCCGGGGAAAAATCCAACAAAAATAAG